>OVBE01008213.1:0-17462 GCA_900406425.1 Iberis pinnata
GCATGATCGAATTGTTTTAAAGACGGCGAGAGTTTGTCTCTGGAAATTCGAGCATAGTGTTTAATACTCTGAGAGGAGATTATTCCATATTTGTTTTTCATGTTGAGAACTATTTTCAATCTAAATCCTGCATGTTAACTTGACTATAAACCTGAATACCTACGAATTTCCCTAATGCCTAGCGTTTTTATATTATAAGTTTAAACCGTATTCAATTTACTGTTTTGATTCACAACCAATCTATTATTCTCTCTTTAGCTAGATTTGAAACTAAAACTAAAACGTGTACTATTCTGGTATCTATGGATTCGATACCCTTTGTTGTGCTACTTTGAACCGTTCTCTGCAGTATTAGTTTTAGGATTGAATTCTAGACTTACGAGACGTGTAAATTAACTGTGCCTTTTGGTTTTTCCATGAGATAGCACCTCCACAAAGGAGATAAGTATAGCCAAGAGTACAATGCCTAGTGGCATGGCATTCATCGAAGTATGAGTTAGAAAAACCAACCATATGTGAATGTGTTGATTTTCTATATGTAAGCATGTAGTTTCTTGTTCCCTTTAGGTATCTCAAAACTTTCTTTGCAGCTAACCAATGCTCTAGTCCTGGGTTACTTTGGGATCTACCCAACATACCAACTGCATGGCTAATGATCACTAACAAAGTATTCACAATATTTATATGATTTACCGAGCCCATTACCACGAACATCGAGTTCCTTATAATTTCCAAATTTATTATCCTTGGTGCTAAAGTTATAGAGTAGAATGAACCTCCTTGACAATGTGTTGGCCACATCATTGTTTTTACCTTTATCGTATTGAATGACATGAAAGAATACCTCATAGGAGAATATGCTATCACGTTCTTTGTCAATCTCTGGTGGTACCTCATGATGAGTAAATGATTTATAATCAGTATGAATGATGGGATCACTAGTTTCCATGGGTTTGGCTCGGTATGCAATTTTGAAACGTGAGATATATGAAGTATATGTTAGCTCTTTATCTTTGGATAACACATCCTCATGATGCTGTAACACAGAAGTAATCTCACTCAGAAATACCGGTGGAAGGTTAGAGAAACTCATGAGAGTCTCTTTATACAAAAAATGAATTCGAGATTTATTAAAAGAATAAGTTTTCTCGATCTCGCCCGATTGAATCATGAAGTTGGAACTCTGGGATTTAGTTTCCTATTGAAGTGGATTGATATACCACTGGTCTTTATAATACCTAAGCTCTCTGATTTCAAACTTAGATGAATGAGAAGAATCACCATACTTACTAGAACGTCGGCTAGGTGGTTGCTTGATAAGTATAGTCGTGTGTAGCTCTTGATGGAAAAGGCTTGGAACCAGCCCTTTGATTCGGACCAGGTATCATGTCCCTGACTAAAAGCTCTAGCAGGTTCTTCTAAGTACTTGATTCTATCTCCAGGTTGCCATATAAATGTTTAAGCTGGTCCACACATGCATAACTTCAGAAATAGCAAGTTGTAGGTAGTTGAACTTTGAAAATTTATTGTGGAAAACTCCGAGCATATCTTGGGACAAATTATGGCTTGAAATATTTCATTTTTAGTGTAGAATATGATATAATTTTCCTTTATAATACATCAATTGATATTGTCCTCATACGACCCTTACAAGACGCATATGTCAATTTCTTGACTTTGCGAGTAGTTCTTGTTTGAGTGTGAGGCTCCATTCTGATCATGTATGGACTCTTCTTTGGTTGAGACAATATTGCAAGGACTCCCTTTCGATTTAATAGTATGGTCGAAGTTTTATTTTAAAGGTAGGACTTGATCTCAAACGGCAATAACGTATGATATGCATCAAGACAAATGAAATAAGAACTCTCTGTTCGAAAAAAGTTGAGAAGCTTATCTCTATATGGTGGCGGTCCAATAGGTGGATCTTATTTTTCAGAAAATAGGTAAACATGTTCTCCATTGTTTTCGATGGCTCAATTCTCTCCATGGTTGCATCTCATAGTTGTTGTTCTCCTTGACTAGCTTGGGAACGTGAGTTTTATCTCTTTGGGTTGACTGTATATGATTAAGTAGCAATATTATATTGCTATCTTTGAATTCCCAAGATGAGAAATCTCCAAGAAGAAGATCGATATGATCTACCCTTCTTTCGATTGCCTCAGTTTCTTGATGATTTAAAATATGTCTATAGATCACCATAGGATTTGTTGAAGCTTCTCCTTCAGTTTTGTTCATCCCCTTATGACCTGAAACTCTCTCAAGACTTTTGAGACTAGACAAGTGTGTTAAAATAGTCATGGAGCTATTAACATCAAATTTTTGATATGTCTTTAAGTTCAAAGAAATGAGTGACTTCCCTTGTTCTTCACACATTAGTTCATATTGTACAAGCTCGTGATTCTTACACACTTCTTCATAAAATATTGTTGAATATCTTTTTCAGCTTCTTCCTTTTTGTTAACCTTAGAGTTTGAAGTAATTAAGGTTTCAGAATGGTCCGCTATAGGTTGTGATGGCAGTTTTTGCAAAGGATTTCGGCTCTTCTCCTTATCTTCCTTCTGATCAGCCACACAACACTCATTAGGTTCCAATGCTTCACGGGCTTGCTTGAATACCTCTTCTCCATTAAGTTGTTCTTCAACATGTTCCACGTTTACTTCTTGAACCTTCTGATCTCTACCTACAAGAGAAACCTTTGGCGAAGACAAGTGCATTATACTAGGATTAAAATTTTCAAGACTTTTGTGCAACTCCATTTTAATATCTTCTTCTAGCAAACTTAGTGACTACTCTATTTTGTTTCTTTGTCTAGGTTCAATATCTTTTCTTTCCTCACGATATTCATAAGTGCTTAGTTCTTTTGAAACTGAAATATTAGAAGACTTACCTCAATGGTACGTATCTTGATGTTTGTGTGCATATCGAGTAGTTTTCTTTAGCTTAAGGCGTGGAGCATACATTTTCCTCATAAGTGCTTTAGGTTATGGCCATGAGGTGATAAGCTTCCTATGCCACCGTCTCCTTATACTCTCGTCTTTTTTTCACCATTGCAAAGCATGAGAGGCAAACACAGTGATGTCTCTGTATTTTACATATTTTAGAAGGTCATTTACCATAATTTTAGAGTAATTTAGATGTCAATATGTTGCATTCATAGAACATTCTTAGTAAATTTGCATTTTCATGAAGTTTCGCATTAGCATTCGCATATATATGCATTTTGGAGATATTTCAGGTATTTAGGGAGTTTTCAGAAAATAAGTGCAAAAATTGGGGAAGGAGAAAAGGATGCAAGACCCTGAAGAAAAGGGAGCAAGACCCTGAATAAGGGTGCAAGACCTTGAAAAAAGGTGCAAGACCCTGAAAAAAAGGGGTGAAGAACCTGAAAAAGGGTGTAGAACCTGAAACTGCCTCAATCACTGGCTCAATCATAATTTTGGTTGGCTCCATCATAATTTTGGTTGGCTCGATCATAATGTTGGTTGGCTCGATCATAACGTTGGTTGGCTCGATAACGTTGGTTGGCTCGATCACTAGCCTCGATGGCTCGATGACAACCCGAGCCAAACCTCGATCACCATGTCTTCCTTCACCTCGATCACTGCCCGTGCCTCGACCAAAAGTGCCTCGATCATCCCAGCCGCATCTTCACTTCCCGCCTCGATGACAACTTAAAGTGGCTCGATCAACACGCGTCCATTTCTTTATCGAGCCCACCCCGAGCCAAGTTGCTGCGACTTCAACATGGCTCAATCACATCATGTTTCCACGTCAAGTCGTCTTCAACACCGCCTCGGTCACTCTTTTTTTATGGCTCGATCACCATGATCGAGCCATACATCTCCAACCCGACTAACTCGGTTTCAGGACGAACTAGACCCAAGACCAAGATCAATGATTACGTTTTTTCTTTTAGCGTTTTTAGGGCTTTTTAAAACAGCTATAGAAGCCCTAAAACTCTTCGATTCGAACAAACCTTTATTTTTTAGCCATTTTGGGTTTGTTCTTAGGTTTAATATTCTCTCTGTTTTTGTTTTGTATTCAAACCCATATTTTTGATTAAGTTAGTGTTTACCTTCTGATTTCTTCATTTTAATGCTTAGATTTAGGTTGTTCTTCACTGTTACTCTGTTTTTCTGGGTTAGTTTTCTTGTTGTTCTTCATCTTCATCACTTGCATCTTTGAGTTTTTCGGTTTGTTCATCATCTTCATCTTGTTTTCAGACTTAGTGTTCTTACTTTTCTTCGTCGTTGACTTTTGATCCCAATGTCTTTCTAAGTAGTTATGATTTCCTGTTTTTCTGAGTTCGCACCCAACATTCGTAGTGAGTAGTTCCCTTAGGTTCCTGAAGATGGGGTAGACTGGTGTTGATTTCTTGTTCTTCCTGAGTACCTAAGTTTGATTGCATCTAGATCCCTTCTGTTTCATTGCTCTTCATGTTGATTTCTTTCTGATTAACTGAAATCTGATATTAGGTATTTCAGCACCCATAAGGTGTTCAACGAAATACCCGAACATGGTGATTTCAGAGATTTTCATATCCTATCCTAAGAGATTAGATGTCTAGGGTGCTTATTGGCTTTAGTAGATTGGTTCTTCATGCCTGCTAGGTAGTGTACCGTTAACGAGAGTTAGGTCTGGTGATTGCTTAGGATGAATCCATTTACCAAGAGATTGGACTTGGTTGCATACGAATCTGCTGTCTAGGGTTAGCTCATTTTTGAGGTATGTTAGGAGTTTAGGTAGTTCAGAAAGGATATCTGGTCAATTACTCTCATTCTCAGGATCTGCTTACCATTTGATTGCATTTTTACCCATTTTACTTTTCTGCTTTAGTTTCACTTGCTGTCTATCTTTAGTTTTTGTTTATACATGCTTGCTTTCATTTCCTTTTTACTTCCTCCATGTTTGCTATGTTCTGTTTCTTAGGACTTGTTAGTAAAACCTCATTTTCTTATTTAGCTTGAATTAGTAGTTCCATGTGCATCCAGAGTGCTTAGAATCACACCCATTTGGATTGACACCCTATATATATTACAATGGCATGATAATGTTTGTGTGGATATGGAATTGATCTGACAATTAAAAACCTTGTTATCAATTTGGCGTCGTTGCCAATTGGGTGTTTGTTTGTTACATTATGGATTTTGGATCTATTGAGATCAAGTTCCTTTTCTACATACGTACACACTTTGTTTCCTTTGTTTTCAGGTACTTGCATAACTGTGTATGAACATGAGAAGTAGAGGACCAACTGACTTAATTCCAATCATTGACGACATTCGTGCTCTTGAAAGGGAATAGTCTTGCGCAAGACGTGAACAAGAATGTTTGGAACATTTAAGAAGGTTGGATTTGAAAATGGAGGACAATCTTCACCGCGACAACCATCTCATTATTGGTGCCGGTGACAACCCGAACACTCACTCACAACGTCATGAAATCACCCCTCCTGTTGTACAGAACAACATTTTCGAGATCAAGCACAACTTGATAGCTATGGTACAGGGGAACAAATTCCATGGTTTACCAATGGAGGATCCACTCGACCACCTGGATGAGTTTGACCGCTTCTGCAGTCTCACCAATATCAACGGTGTGAGTGAGGACGCATTTAAGTTGCGTCTATTCCCATTCTCTTTGGGAGAGAAAGCTCATCAGTGGGAGAAGTCTCTTCCCAGGAACTCAATCAGTACCTGGGATGCTTGCAAGAAGGATTTTCTTGCTAAATTCTTCTCCACTTCTCGTACTGCAAGGCTGAGGAATGACATCTCTGGTTTCACACAGCGAAACGCTGAAACATTCTCTGAGGCATGAGAGCGTTTCAAGAATTACACTCTACAATGTCCACATCATGGTTTCAGTAAAGCATCCCTCCTTAGCACTCTTTATCGCGGTGCTCTACCGAAGATACGCATACTGCTTGACACTGTAAGCAACAGTAATTTCCTGAACAAGAGTGTTGATGATGGTTGGGAACTTGTGGAGAATCTTGCTCAATCCGATGGCATATATAGTGAGGATTATGATCGCACACCTCGTGGTGGCCCTGAAACAGATGATAAGACAAGGAAGGATATCAAGGCCTTAAATGATAAGTTGGACAGACTACTTATTGGGCAACAACACCAAATTCACTTCATCACTAATGAAGAGTAGCTTCATATTCAAGCTGGGGATGCTACCCAACATGAGGAGTTTAGCTATGTGTATAATCAGAGTGTCTATAACAAATGGTTCATCAACTACTCCAATGACCCTGGTCTTTCCTACCATAGAAACAACGTAGCCAACCCTCAAGACCAATTTTATCTACCGCAACCGCAGAGGCCTATTCAACCATTCATCAACTATGCTCAGAATCGCGGTTTCTTTCCCAAGCAACAACAACAGGGTGGTTTTCAGCAACCACAACAGCAACAACACCAGGCTGCTGCACCTCCTGGTTTCACATCCAACCAACCTTAAGCTCCACCTTCAAACGTTGAAGCAATGCTCCATCAGCTTCTACAAGGTCAAGCTAACAACGCTATGGAAACTTAAAATGAAACTTGCTGAATTGAAAACGCATATTGATTGCTCATACAATAACCTCCACTAGAAGTTTGACGCTCTAAACTTAAGGGTTACTGCTTTGGAGAGAAAGTCTGCTTCCACTTTTGTTTCTGCTCCCACCACAAATAGACAGCTTCCTGGCAAATCAATTCAACACCCAAAGGAGTATGCACATGTCAATGTTATCTTCTTAGGCAGTACCCTAAATTTTCTTCTAACCCTTGTCCTACTCACATCACTAAGGATAGTGTTTCTCAAGTTTGGGGGGGGGGGATTTGAGTCTACATGGTGCTGAAAATGTAGATTTTGGAAGGACTGATTCCTTGACATGGAAGAACCCAGAGTTAGTTGCCAGAGTCAAGCCTGGTCTTGGTGAAAAGCTATCTGCTTCAAAGGAGAGGGAAACACCCTTTGTTCCACCACCTTATATTCCAAAGTTGTCATACCCATCAAAGTTCAAGAAGGAGATAATAGAGAAGTATCCATAAATCTTTGAAAAGTACAAGAAGGATGGTGAAACTCAAGGAGTGTTGGTACCAAATGATGAATGCAACACCTTAATAGCATAGAAGTAAGAAGATCATGGTTCATTCACTCTACCATGCTCACCAAGCTCCCTGACCTTCAAAAAATGCCTATGTGATTTAGGGGAATCCATTAACTTGATGCCTCTCTCCACTGCCAAGAAGCTAGGATTCAATAAATTTAAAGCTTCTAATATAACTCTGTTGTTGGCAGATAGATCCATTAGGCATCCTATTGATACTCTGGAAAATTTACCCATCAAGACTGGGAGTGTACCACAGACTTTGTGGTGTTGGATATGGAAAAGGAACCAAAGGATCCACTGATCTTGGGAAGACCATAATTAGCTACGGTTGGAGCTGTTATCAACGTTAAGAAAGACAATATCAGGTTAAACATAGGGAATGGTCCAAAGATGATCTTCAACATCAAGGACAAAACAAAGAAGCTTACAATCCAAGGTCAATTATTCTATATCAAGGAGATGAATGAGGACAATCATGAGGACAGGTACTCAAGCAGTGATTCACTGGAGTATGAGCTTATGAAAGACCCAAACAAGATTTAAGAGCATACATAAACATTTGGGGTTGTGAAGGAACCAGATGCAAGAGTTTCCGCAGAGGTAAAGGAAACAAAAAAACTGGAGGTAGAAATTGACAGAGTAAACTTCCCATTTCAGAATAAGAGGATTCTGAGCTCGAGCACCAACTTGAGCACATCTCACCTCAGAAGCCCACTTCGAGCACAACATACTCTGAAAACATTTTTGATCTTCAAACCCCAACAATAGACCTCAAGAAGGGTGATCAAGTGTTTCTGCTCAACCCAATGCTCGAGCACTATCCCGGGGATGTAAACCCAAAATGCCTCATGAACTTCATAATCAAGGAAATTCTACCTGATGGAGCAATCATGCTTGATGTGGAACCTGAAAGGAGTCAAAAATGAACTACCAAGCCAACCCAAACAATAGTGGTTGGATACGTCCAGGAAGAAAACCTGGTGAAATGGCCTCGGTTCTCCTTGGAGAACCGTCTCAGGGTCAATAAAATTAAAACAGGTAGTCAAACTTAGTGACTTTAAACAAGCTCACTTGGGAGGAAGTCCCATGTTTATACTTGTACATATGAAGTCCTTAAATTTATGTTTATGTCCTTCTTTTGACGCATTTAAGTTTTTGTTTGGTTTAGGTGTTTTAGGTACTTCGGAGTCGCACCAACACCCTTTCATCTAGCCAAACATGCGTCTTGATCGATCCACGAAAATGATGTGGTCGCGCCATGGAAACGTCTTCATATAGCCGAACGTAGTGTGATCGAGCCGCACCAAAATGATATCGAACAGGGCTGATCACATTACGCATTCAACACCTGAGACCTAACAACTTGATCAAATGAGCTCGATCATCCACTTTCTTCAACTCAACCTGAAAACAGTACCATTCCAAACCCCTTTTCAATGTAAATACCATAGCATATTTCTTTTTTTGTTGCTGCGCTTTGGTCCTAAACCATTCGTCAAACTTTTATTACACAAGGGAATGTGCAATTTAAGTTTGGGGGAGAGGATAGGAGATAATAATAATGTTTACTTGTTTTCTGATTTTCATTTCACATCTAAGGCATACAAAAAAAAAAATCTGAATTTTTTTTTGAAAATTGTTTTCAAAAACAGAGTGTTCATGTAGTTGCATTTAGGATGTTAGAACTGTATTTAAGTTTGTGATCTGCATCTGCATAGGGAACTAAGATGACAGTAACCTTGTAATTATGTTGTTTTCATAGAAAGTATCAGTACCCTGGTTATTAGTTGTCTAATGCATCCTGATTTAGTCTGAAGTAAAACTGCACCATGCTTGGAATGTGAATTTGCATGATCCTTTGTCTTCTGAAGGATGTTGTGATATGAAGTTTGCCCCTGTCTATTAGACATTAAAACTGGCGTTTAATTATCATGTTTGTGTGCTGGATTTGAACTCATGGATAGTATATACATATTTGGGTTATCTTCTACCATTTTACCACTCTTGTTAACCCAAGTAGACTTCCTACCCTTGAACCTTGCTTTCTTTCAAGACAAGAATTTGTTACTGAGTGTCAGGTCTTTTATGGAATGAGTTTGGTAGAAAGTGTTAGGTTCAAACTGACAGGAATGGAATCTCATGTAGTTCTAGTCCACGCTTTTTGGACTAGATAAGACTAGGTGGGGTTCGATTCTGGGTATTGAGGTTGGTTTGAAAAAGAATGAAAGGATGTGGGTAGCTGGTAAAAGAAAGGGTAGAGCCATGAACCTCAGGACACGAAAGCAAAAGAAAAAGAAACGAAATGGGCTAGTAAAAGGTTTGAGGGAAAAATGATTGAAAAATATGGTTAGTGCAGAATCAGAAAAGAAAATGACAAGAAAATAAAAAGGGTAAAACCCAAGAAGTTGGTGCAAAATGAAAAAGGTCAGAAACCATAGGCATTGAAATAAGGAAATCCCCAAATCCACTAACAGTCAAATAAGGAAGAACCCTCTACTAAGAACAGTTAAGGAAAAGGATGAAAAAGAGAAAAATGTGAACAAGTAAGATCACTTCAAAATTTAAAAGGGTAGAATTAAGGTCTCCTACCGGGTAGAATCAAGGAATTTTTAGTTTCGTTGACATTAGGTATATGGGATTTTGTTCTTGTATGCATCTAAGTGTTCTTACCTTTAGTCTTCTGCTAAACCTCATTTCCTTTTGAGAGAACCATGTTCTGAATTGTTAGTCATTGCATAAAGGGTTCATTTTCATCCCTTAACATGTCCCTTAACCAAATGAGTTCATTGAACGTGCATGACTTGATCCACGGTTCCTGCTTAATGAATGTTAAAGGGGTAAATGAATTTGAATGCATTGTGCAGGTTGGAACTGATCTGGAATGAGTTGTGATGGGTATGGCTAAGGTTCCTAAGTAGGATGAGATTAGGATTGCATTCTAGAACTAGTCACTTGGACATTGAGGGCAAGCAAGGATTTAGTATGGGGGAGTTGATGTCAGAATTTTTTGGTTATGAGTTCCCACTTTCAAACTTCTCTTCCAGGCTTATGAATTACTTGCTTGAGGGCAAGCAAGGATTTAGTATGGGGGAGTTGATGTCTCTGTATTTTACATGTTTTACAAGTTCATTTACCATCATTTTAGAGTAATTTAGATGTCAATATGTTTCATTCCTAGGACATTCTTAGTCAATTTGCATTATCAGGAAGTTTCGCATTAGCATTCGCATACATATGAATTTTGGAGATATTTAAGGTATTTAGGGAGTTTTCAGAAAATAAGTGCAAAAATTGGAGAAGGAGAAAAGGATGCAAGACCCTGAAGAAAAGAGAGCAAGACCCTGAAAAAGGGTGCAAGACCCTAAAAAAAAGAGAATGCAGAACCTGAAACTGCCTCAATCACTGACTCAATCATAATGTTGGTTGGCTTGATCATAATGTTGGTTGGCTCAATCATAATGTTGGTCGGCTCGATCATAACGTTGGTTGGCCTGATAACGTTGGTTGGCCTGATAACGTTGGTTGGCTCGATCACTAGCCTTGATGGCTCGATGACAACCCGAGCCAAACCTTGATCACCATGTCCTCCTTCACCTCGGTCATGGCCCGTGCCTCAACCAAAAGCGCCTCGATCATCCCATCCGCATCTTCATTTCCCACCTCGATGACCATTCAAAGCGGCTCGATCAACACGCATCCACTTCTTGATTGAGCCCAACCCGAGCCAAGTTGCTACGTCTTCAACATGGCTTGATCACATCACGTTTCCACGTCGAGCCGTCTTCAACACCTCCTCGATCATTCTTCTTTATGGCTCAATCATCATGATCGAGCCATACATCTCCGACCTGACCAACTCGGTTTCAGGACAAACTAGACCCAAGACCATGATCAATCATTACGTTTTTTCTTGTAGCGTTTTTAGGGCTTTTCTGAACAACTATAGAAGCCATGAAAACGCCTCTATTCAAACAAGCATTTATTTTTTTAGCCATTTTGGGTTTGTTATTAGGTTTAATATTCTCTCTGTTTTTGCTTTGTTGTTCTTCATGTCCAAACCCATATTTTTGATTAAGTTTGTGTTTACCTTGAGTTTTTCGTTTTGTTCTTCATCTTCATCACGTTTTCAGACTTAGTGTTCTTACTGTTCTTCGTCGTTGACTTTTGATCCCAGTCTCTTTCTTAGTAGTTATGATTTCCTGTTTTTCTGATTTCGCACCCAACATGCGTAGTGAATAGTTCCCTTATGTTACTGAGGATGGGGTAGACTGGTGTTTATTTCTTGTTCTTCCTGGGTACCTAAGTTTGATTGCATCTAGATCCCTTATGTTTCATTGCTCTTCATGTTGATTTCATTCTGATTAAATGAAATATGATATTAGGTATTTCAGCACCTAGAAGGTGTTCAACGAAATACCTGAACATGGTGATTTCAGAGATTTGCATATCCTATCCTAAGAGATTAGATGTCTAGGGTGCTTATTGGCTTTAGTAGATTGGTTCTTCATGCCTGCTAGGTAGTGTACCGTTAACGAGAGTTAGTCTGGTGATTTCTTAGGATGAATTCATTTACCAAGAGATTGGACTTGGTTGCATACGAATCTCCTGTCTAGGGTTAGCTCATTGTTTGAGGTATGCTAGGAGTTTAGGTAGTTCAAGAAGGATCTCTGGTCAATTACTACCATTTTCATGAACTTCTAACCATTTGATTGCATTTTTACTCATTTTACTTTCCTACTTTAGTTTAACTTGCTGTCTATCTTTAGTTTTTGCTTATGCATGCTTGCTTTCATTTCCTTTTTACTTCCTGCATGTTTGCTATGTTCTGTTTGTTTAGGACTTGTTAGTAAAACCCCAGTTTCTTAGTTAGCTTGAATTAGTAGTTCCATGTGTATCCAGAGTGCTTAGCATCACACCCATTTGGATTGACACCCTATCTATACTACAATGGCATGATAATTTATGTGTGGATAGGGAATTGATCTGACATGAAAAATACGTGTTACCACACGGTGATAGCAAGAGTGACTTGATCGTCTTCGAGAGTTTGTCGGTAATCAAACACATGCTTGATTTTCTGTTCCCAATACAAGTATGCTTTGGGTCCCTTCTGTCCTTGAAAGATAGGAGCATCACGTTTGAAGTTATAAACTTGAATCAAACTCATGATTTGGCGTTCCCCATGATGATAATCTCTTTCACAACGTCGTGATCTACGAATTTCTCAAAGTTCCTCCATGGTACGTGATATACCAAAAGCTTCTCACATTAATTCGTTCAAAGAATCACAAACCAAAACATGCATACAAATGAGCCGATTTTAATGAGGGAATTCACAAGTGTCTTAGGAACTTCTAAGACACTTATGCAAATAAAATTATGAAACAAATTATCAACTTAAACAACTATCTAAAGATCCAACTAACAACCTAAACAATTAACCAAGGCTGTTTAATTTCATTATGGTCCTAAGGTTCAAGCAACATGCTACTCTAGGGCTTTGGCGGAGATGATCAAAATGAAATAAAAATAAAAGTTAGGATTTAGAGATTGCTCAGCCTTCGATTCATAGTTGGCTCTGATACCACCTAATACGATCCTAGATCGCTAACTCTAATGAAAGGATCGATAGGATGATGCGGTTCAGCGATAGAAGCGGACGGTGGCTCAAGTGATGCGATGGATGATGCGTTAGAGGGAAAACTTCTCAGACAAGTTGTGGTCTCGTTGATGCGATGTATATAAGAAATTCTTGGAAGATAGTTTCTTGTAAGAATTTCAGATTTCTCAAATCTATGAGTGAACAACCGATCGCACAAAGATTTTCTTTTTCTCAAAATCATTCACTAAAGAACAAAGAAATCATAGTTTTACCGTAAGTAGTCGACAAGGCATTAATACCTTAGGGTTTTCGAAAATAACCCAAAACAACAGGTAGTTCAGAATAAAACAACATGAAGTCTAAAAATACATGCAAAACAACAAAGCGTTTATTTTTCATAAGTGTCTCAGAAGTGTCTAAGACACTCGACCAAGACAACTAATCCTGAATAGTTTAAGCGTAGTGATGTGGTTTGCCTCGTTAAAAACCTTAATGGAGATTCTTCTACCTACCAAAATCCCCACCAAGGAAAATAGTACAAAACCATATCACTTAGCTATTCATTCCTAGTTACTTTGTTCTTCAGTCTGGCTGGCTTTGAAGATGTTGAACACGTCCATGGCTGCTTCGGAATCTGCATGGATTATGGCATGAGTCTTCTTGGCTAGCTTATTTGCTTTAGACCGGGTGATCCTTCCTTCAGGTTCTGGTTCAATCTTAGTTTCAAGTGCAGGTTCTGGTTGATCTTCTTTAGAGCTATCCACTATCATATCACTTTAGGTTGACGCATATAGAATTCTTCTTGCAAGTCCCCATTAAGAAAGATAGTTTTCACATTCATTTGATGTAACTCAAGATCATACTGGGCTACTTACGCCATGATAATTCTAAGAGATCCCTTCCTTGACACAAGGGAAAAAGTCTCATTATAATCAATGTCTTCTTTCTGATTAAAACATTTGGCTACAAGTATAGCTTTAAATCATTCAATATTGCCATTACAGTCAAGTTTGACCTTGAAGATCCACTTACAACCGACTAATTTGTGTCCTTTAGGCAATTGAACAACATCTCAAACTTCATTTTAAAACCATTGAGTCGATCTCATCTTTATGCCATCAATCCATTTATCATAATTAATATATTTCATTGCTTGTGGAAAAAAATATCGGATCTTTAATATCCCCTTCTCCATATTCTATTTGATAAAGCATGTAGTCATCAGAATTGGCAGATCTCCTCAAACAAGTTGACCTTCTTAATTCCGGTTTCTCTTGTGCTTCAAGAACATGATCATTAATGGTGATATTTTCATCATGGAGTGTATGATCATTCAGTGGGGTTTCCTCATTGTTCAATGGTACAACATGTGTATTCCCAACATTAGGAACTAGGGGTAAATGTATATTAAACCTAATTTCTTTAATGACCACATCTTGAATTTTATCACTCCCACTAATTTCGCCATTCTCATAGAATTTGGCATTTCTGCTTTCTACTATTCTCGTATTGTGTTGGACAATAAAATCTATATCCTTTTGATTTCTCAGGGTAACCAATAAATAATCCACTGATTATTTTGAAATCTAATTTCTTTTCATGTGGATTATATA
Organism: Iberis pinnata; assembly: GCA_900406425.1. Classification (NCBI taxonomy): domain Eukaryota; kingdom Viridiplantae; phylum Streptophyta; class Magnoliopsida; order Brassicales; family Brassicaceae; genus Iberis; species Iberis pinnata. The sequence goes on from OVBE01008213.1 coordinate 14,321, forward strand.
TTCTTGCCTCAGCTAGACACCCCCAAACTTGGAGGTGTGACAGACTGGGTTTCCAAGCTTTCCACAGTCCAAAAGGAGTCTTTAGAACTGCTTTGCTAGGAACTCTGTTTAATATATAGAATGTTGTACGTAATGCATCCATCCACAAGGATATAGGTAAGTTAGAATGACTCATTATGGATCTAACCATTTCTATATAAGTATGGTTTTGCCTTTCAGCTACACCATTTTGCCATGGAGAACCAGGCATTGTGTTTGGGCAATGATCCCTTATTTTTGGAGAAGTTTGATAAAAGGTCCAGGATGTTGTCCCGTTTCATCATATTTTCCATAAAATTCACCACTTTTATCAGAACTAATGACTTTCACTTTTCTATCAATTGTCTCTCGACCTTAGTAATGAATGCTTGTACAACATCCATAGATTGAGATTTTTCATGCAATAGATAGATATAACAATAACGTGAAAAATCATCAACAAAGGTAATAAAATATTTTTCACCTCCACAAGTTGGAACGTCAAAAGGTCCACAAATATATGTATGTATGATTTCAAGAAGTTGTGTATTTCCCGTGGCTCTTTTCTTTGTGTGTTTAGTTTGCTTACACTTAATGAAATCGATACACACTTTATTATTAGTGAAGTCAAGATTTGGAATGATTCCATCTTATCGAACTTTTAATTCTTTCGTTGGAAATGTGTTCTAACTTTTTATGCCACACCAAATACGAGTCTTTTGCATATGACTTATGTCCACTCTTAATATGAAAGGTGGGATGTGTTTCAGTAAATTGATAAGTCAATTTTAACATATAAATACCATCAACTAAATTTCTTGAACCAGTTTGATTAGATTTCAAAAATAAATTAAAACAACCATCTCCTTGAGTCAATTTAAAACCAACCAAATCAAGTTTGCTTAATGAAACTAAATTACGGGAAATAGATGGAACATATAGTCTGAAATAAATCTAAACAAAATCCACTATCTAAAATAAGACGGTAAGTGACAATTGCTTCAATATGTGCTTTGTCTCTGTTTCCCATAAATATGTAGTTTTCACTTAGATTTATGGTCTGGGTCGTAAGGAATCCCTGTATGAAATTTGTTACAAGCACATTAGCACCATTGTCTATCCACCAAGTGTTAGAAGAAACATGAGTAAAGTTAGATTCAAAAAAGATTACAGAATCCAAAGGGTTACCTTTCTTTTCGAACCATTCTTTTATTTTAGTGCAATCTTTCTGAAAGTGTCCATAATTTTTGCTAAATTTGTGTTTGTCATCTTTCTTTGCCATTTTCTTCTCATTATCTTGATTGAAATCGTTCATTCTGTGAGGTGCTCTTTTATGGCTCAATTGATGCATTTTCCTAGCGTTAGATCCAGCTCCTTGAACATAATGGACAATTTTAATACCATCGCGACCAAATCTAGATTCTTCTTGGACCAATCTATTAACCAATTCATGTAACATCCATTTTTCCAGAAATGACGTTGTAATTAATTTGGAATGGTCTATACTGAAGAGGTAGAGAATTTAGGATAAATTGGACAAGAAAAGAATCATCTACATTCATTTCCAAATTCTTCATGTTGGCTACAAGGTTGGTCATTTCAATGCAATGTTCATGCATAGACTTTGTGCCTTCATGTTTCAGGGTTGTAAGATCTGCCATAAGTTTCCATGGTAGGGATTTTTCTACAATCTTAAACTGTTCTTCTATAGCTGCTAGATAAGCAATTGCTTTATCTGCAACTGGAAGGGAAGATTTGATGTTGCTAGCTATTGTCATCTTTAAGAACATGATACTCAATCTCTTCGATTTCTCCGACGCATATGGGTAGTCTTTTCTTCCTCATTACTGTCCTTTGTTAGAGGTTTTGGCTATTCTTGACGAAGTGCCAAGTCTAAGTCTAGTACTCCTAATGTGAACTCAACTTTCTATTTCCATTCTGAGAAATTGGTTCCAATGAGGATTGGAACAGAAGTGACAATAGATGACAAATTTGTAGGAAAAGATGATGCAATTTAGAGATGTAATTAACAAATATTAATAAGGTTTCAAATCATAATCAACACAAACTATGACAAGAAATTATGGTGTTCTTGTAGGCATTCACATAATAACGTGGAAAATCATAGTTTTGAAAATTTTTATTGAGTAATGTAATGAATTACTCAGACTAAGTTCTCCGTGGATATCATTAGTCTACATATGTACAACTAATCCTTAAGTTTTAATCATATCTAATGTTTATAATCTACCTATGAGTAGTTAATTACTACATATAGATAGATCAAATACACAATTCATTATAGAGTAAAATCACAATGATGATATCAGTACTCTAATTTTGCAATTTTTATAAGTTTTCTATACAAAATTATGCACTTTTACATGTCTAAAAATTTCCATAATAAATTATGCACGGATTATGCACAACTTTTTGTTTTTTTTAATTCGCACATATTATGCACGAAACATTAATTATCAAAAATTATATGCAAAAAATTATAATTCGCAAATGCCCAGAGATTGCAAAAAACTCCCTAAATTATGGAAAATATGTAAAAATCTAATTCATAAACGCCCTAAATTTGTACAAAAAAAATATGCGAGAAACACTAATTCGCAACACAAAATTTGCACGAAATTTACACAAAATTATATTTTACGAGAAAAAAAATTAATCTTCATTAGAAAACCCGAAATTTGTATGCACATGATAATACTTTATGCAAAAAAATTTAAGTTTCATCAGAATTCCGAATTATGTACAAAATTTGCACAGAATAATACTTTATGCGAAAATATAAGTTTCACATAAATATGAAAAGTGTACAAAATTTGCACATAATATTAATTATACGTATGGATTATACCCAAACAGATTAAAAAACATATCTGATGAACAAAACCTAATATGCAGATCAAGAACTCATATTATTATAGATTTATTAATTTTAATGGATTAAAGAGATGTTTTACAATCATGCTCTGATACCACATGTAAGATTAATTCACATGAACCCTAAGATCTTTAAACATCTAGATAAGCATATAACATAATCTTAAGGAGGATTAGCGGAATACCTCCGTTCATTGTAGTATAGATCATCCTGAACGGTTTCCTAAAC
>OVBE01008214.1:0-17462 GCA_900406425.1 Iberis pinnata
AGCCTCCTGAATCACGCGGAAAGCGAGGGAAAGATAACGGGGATGCGCGTATCACGTGCAAGTCCTCCGATATCTCACCTTCTCTTTGCTGATGACAGCCTGTTTTTCTGTAAGGCGGAGCCCCGTGAATGCGATGAAGTAATGAAAGTATTAGAGATTTATGGAAAAGCCTCAGGACAATGCATTAATTATGATAAATCATCCTTACTCTTTGGTAAGCGAGTATCTGGAAACGTGAAACAATCCATAATGACTACTACTGGAATATCAAACGAAGGAGGTATGGGGACTTATTTGGGTATTCCTGAGGATTTTAGCGGTTCTAAAGTAAGGCTCTTTGCCTACTTAAAGGACAAGTTAAAAAATCGTGTGAATGGATGGACTGGACGATGGTTATCAAGAGGAGGAAAGGAAATACTTATAAAGTCGGTCCTGCTGGTCCTACCAACTTATGTAATGTCAACCTTACTACTTCCTTTAGAGATTTGTGAAAATCTAGCTAGTGCCATCGCACAGTTCTGGTGGAGCTCTAATCCGCCTAAAAAGGGGCTACATTGGGTTAAATGGGAAAAATTATGCATCCCAAGAGAGAACGGAGGAATTGGATTTAAACTAATCCATGAATTTAATCTTGCTTTACTGGGTAAACAGATGTGGCGGTTAGCACAATATCCAACTTCACTACTAGCAAGGATTCTACGAGGAAGATATTTTCGTTATAGCTCGCCTTTGCGTGTAATGGAAGTGCACAACCCTTCTTATGGATGGACGAGTATTATGGCTGCAAAACCATATTTAGGAATAAGGCAAAAGGTTCAATCAGGAAATGATATAAGAATTTGGGAAGACTTATGGATCCCAACAAAACCCGCAAGGCCAACTAGACCGATCGCACTGGTACTACACCCAATGATGTCGGCAAGGGACTTGATGAGCGGTAACCCGAAGAGATGGGATACTGAGACATTAGAAATATATATACATAAGGACGACATCCAAATGATACAATCTATGGCCATATGTCAAGATTATCATCTGGATGGGTACTGCTAGAATTATACAACGCATGGGGTTTACACTGTAGAATCAGGATATTGGGTTGCTACCAATATACTCAATAGCACCACGGAAATACCTGAACGAAGCATAACAAAAATCAAGGCCTTTGCGTGGAAGATAAATGCACCTCTAAAAATAAAACATCTTATTTGGCAGATGATATCTGGACAATTAGCTGTGACAAGCAATCTTATACATCATCATATGCGATGTGATAATCAATGTCCTAGATGTGGCGCAGAGAATGAAACGATAAACCATGCAATCTTCGAATGCCCACCTGCTTTGCAAACATGGGCACATGCGAATACTCCTACACCGCCAGCCTTATTCCCAATGACAATTCACTACACGAATTTGGACTTCCTATTATGGAAGAAGAATGATATCGAAGATCCTGAACTGGACATGGATCCATACCCATGGATTATGTGGTATATTTGGAAAGCAAGGAATGATAAGCTCTTTAGAGGGATAAACAGGGACCCTTTGGAAACTGTAAGACATGCAGAAACTGAATGCCATGCTTGGTTTCAAGCAAATAGGAGACCAGAACGGAGGGTGGTAGTGCAAAACCAAGGACATGAATCAAACTCTGAGAGATGTCTGATTGATGGCTCATGGACACACGACGCACTCTTTAGTGGTTGTGGGTGGACATGGATAAATTCAAGAGGCGAAACTCAATTGCTAGGTGCAAAAACCAACACCGGAGGTTATCACCGCTTCACTCAGAATTAGAGGCTCTTTCTTGGGCAATGGAATGCATGTTGCAAAAGTCAGATTGTCAAGCATTTGGAACCGATTGTAAGGAGCTAATCAAGATGATACAAGACCCGGAAGCATGGCCTAACTTCTCGACTGAGTTAAAGGAAGTTCAGAAGCCAAATGAGAGGTTTACTGAGTTTTCTATTTCGTATATTCCCCGTGAGAGAAATGTTTTATCTGATTCATTAGCTAAGTTAGCGAGATATTTCCATAGAGAATTGTATTACATTGATTGCTCTATTCCGGTCTGGTTTTCCAGACCACCTCAAGCTTGAGTAATAGAACAGCTGTCTTGGGAAAACAAAAACAAAACGGGTCAAATGTATTTTTAATATCTATAATTATGGGTTAAATTGTTACTTTTAAAATAATGATTTATGCGACTTTGTATATGTATTTTTACTATCTTATTCAATTTAAATTTTCCTAAAGTTTTTTTAAATTTATAAATACTTCTAACTAACTGTAATTTTCTTATTTTGGATATATAATAAACAAATTATTTTGCCCAAGAATAAGTGTTTTTGGATCATTGTCTTCACGGATCGATACACGTGACATATTTTTAAATACTTTATAGAAAATTAAGTAAGTATTATGTATAATTATAATTTACAAGATATTATACAAAATGTTCATAATTTACATGTATTTTTAAAAACCATGACTTATCTATACTATTAAAACAAAAACTATTTTGTATTTGTTAGAATTTCAACTTACACACTTCTAAATATATCTTTAAGTAAATAAAAACTATTTTTATTTATTAAAATTTCAAATTACACAATTATATATATATATATATATATATCCTATATAGTATATATAAAGTTTTTAAATTAAACGAAATTAAACTGCGATGTGTGTGCGAGTTGGTACAACAAATATACAAACATTTAATTATAAAAACTATTTTTTATTTGTTATAATCTCGAATTACACCCTTCAATATATATCTTTAAATAAAATATAAAAATTCTTATACAAAATATTTTTGTAATATAACAATTAATATTAAAAGTGTAAATTAATACTTATAATAACAAAAAACAAGCAATCAATTAAAAAAACTATAATATTTATTAAAATCTTTAATTATAAACTTAAGGTTTATTTAAAATAAGTCTTCCCTTTTAATATATAGGTTATTTATTTGAAACTTTATTATGTTATATATTATATTCAAAGTTTTTTGAAAATATATTTTCTTTGAAAAAACTAAAAACAAATATTTTATATTAAAATTTAATAAAAAATGAATTTCCTAACTTAAATGAGAAAAAATATTTAAGAATATTTTGGTAAAGATTTTGAATAGATTATGTGTTTTTTATTTTTAAATAAATAATATGATATATAAATATTTGTTAATGGCATATCATGTAATTTATTACAAATTTAAGGTTTGTTTTAAAAAAGTATTCTCTTTTAATATATAGGAGATTACTTAGCTAAAGATTTTTTTACATGTGAAACAAATAGTAGAACCAGTTGCAAATCTATACTCTCTCAAAAAATTTCTCTTGCTTCTCACTAGTTTTGAAAGTCACTTTCCTTCCATCGCTTTTTTTAAGCCAAAGTCGACCGCCGGTGATATGTGTTGGGAATGTTCTAAAAATCTTTTGTACTTACTCTAGATAAAATTATAGTGTCAAAGTTTCAAAATTATATAATATTAAGTGGTTATAATGTTTTGCTAGAGATCGCTTATAATCAATGGTTTATGAATCCATTGCTAATATTATATAATCCTAGATTGTCACACACCTAAGCGTGGATTATGAAATTTATTGAGGTTTTGTTAATATTATTAATTATATGTGATATAAGATAATCATATAATAATAAATTTCTTATTTTAAATAAAAGGATTAGTGTGGTGGGGTGCTGTTAGCCTAGTGGCTCGCACCTCACACCTCGGGTTAAAAGGTCGGGAGTTCGATTCCCAATTTCGTTAAAATAGAAAATATGTTGTACGGCTAATTGGGCGGCCCGTTGTGCCCAAGACGAAAAAAATAAAACGATTGGTATTAATTATATGTAAATATGATTTACATGTATAATGTATATAACTCCCGTAATCAATGTAATTATGAATTACTTTGTTCTTGGGCTTGGCCCATTAAACGTATTAAGGTGTTAATCCTAAGTTAACGTAAGTTAACAGATGTTATGTGTGTTGATTAACCTAGAAACCTAAAGATACATAGACGAATAGTTCGATGCGATGGTTCTTTAGAGAGTTGATCTCGTAAGGTATTAGTGTATCGTTTTCGATCCAGTTTGTGTGCGTGTGGATACCATAGAGGCACGACAATTAGAGTGCTCGAAACCTCGACTAACTCAAGTTTATTTTCCTCTGCATAATTACCATGCATGTTTTATACCTTATAATTTAGATATGATTCTTAATATGCACGAATCCTGAAAATTTGATTCGTTAGATAGGGTTTATAAAGCGTTATAAATATGAACAAATACCAACAGTAGTATCAGAGCCATCATGTGTAATTGTGATTTTAGATCTAATTAAATATATATGATATACATAAAATTAAATAGTAATCGCCGTGCATGAAAAATCTTTTATCGATATGTTGATTAAGGTCGGTTTATTATTTGATATTGACTTCTGCATATGATTTGTTATTGAGGATTCATAGTCGGTTTGGTTTATTGTAAACTAAATCACACTATGCTTGTTGAATGGTGTGCATGTTATTATAATTGAAATCGTTGGACATGTATCGATTTGACTTTAGTATTATATTGTTTATTGTTTAATGGAGAGTGGAATAGATCTGGTTCGTGCACCGTTTCTTTTTTCTTATTCATTAACAAGTGTTTCTAAAGTGAATCGTTGATTTAATATGAAATATTGAACATGTATATTCTTTTAACTGTATTAGATCTATTGAGTTTGTAAAGATTATCATTAACCTTGAATGATCAAACTTACAGAGTATTTATAAACTTTACATTGAGCTAACTAACATTTAACTAACTCTTAACAATACGAAACAGAGTAACCGAAACAGAGTAACCGAAACAGAGTAACTGATTAACAAACTGTTAACCACAATCTAATAGCCCCCTTTAATCTGGAGTGTAGAGACTTGAAACTCCTAGCTTGGACATAAGACTTCGAAACTGAGCCGGATATAGAGGTTTTGTCAAAATATCAGCCACCTGACAATCAGTACGCACATGAAGAATCTTGGGTATGCCAAGAACAACCTTTTCCCGTACCGAGTGACAATCAATTTCGATGTGTTTAGTCCTCTAGTGAAAAACTGGATTGTTACCAATATTAATTGCAGCCATATTATCACAATATAAGGGAGTAGAAGTCTAAACTGGCAGGTGGAGATCATGAATCAAATTCCTCAACAAAATGATCTCTTTAACAACTAAGGACATACTTCGATATTCTTCTTTTGCAGATGAGTGTGAAACCATCTTCTGTCTTTTAGGTTTCCACGATAATAACGAATCTCCAAGGAAAATACAATAACCAGAAACAGATCTCCTTGTGTCTAAACAAGCACCCCCAATCAACATCTGCAAAGGCTGTTAAATCCAGGCTTGAAGATGCAGAATAGTACAAACCATGTCCCACTGTACCTTTGATATACTGTAACAACTTCTGAACAGCCTTGAAATGAGGTATGCGTGCGGCTGGTGTGTATTTAGCCAGTTTCCGCACAACAAAGCATATATCTGGCCTAGTAATTATTAAGTAAATCAATTTTCCAATGATGCGCCTATATGATTCTGAATCATGATATAAATCACCTTCATCCCTTGAGAGTTTCTGATTTGGCTCCATTGGGATGGAAGATGGTTTGCAACCAAGAAGACTTGCTGATTCCAAAAGTTCCAGAGCATATTTTCGTTGACATATAGACAATCCTTTTGATGATCTAGCAATCTCAAGACCAAGAAAGTACTTTAAAGGACCCAAATCTCTGAGTTTGAAAGTTTTTTGAGTTGTTCTTTGAGATTTGCCACTGCATTATCATCATTTCTTGCAATGAATATGTCATCAACTTAGACCAGAACTATCAAAATTGAACAACCAGTGACCTTTGTGAAGATAGTGTGATTAGACTCCTTTTTAATGAAGTTCAGATTTAGAAGTGTTTCTGAAAACTTCATATACCATTTTCTTGAAGCCTGTTTAAGTCCATACAAGGATTTCTAAAGTTTACAAACAACATTGTTAGGAAGAGTGCCTTGCTTTGGCTTGTATCCTGGTGGAAGTTTCATGTAGATGTCTTCATCTAAATCACCATTCAAGAATTCATTGGATATGTCGAGCTGTTATAGACTCCAACCCAATATAACAGCAGCTGCAAGCATGGTTTTAACATAAGTAAGCTTAGCTACTGGTGAATATGTGTCATCATAGTCTAAACCTTCCTTTTGAGTGTAACCTTTTGCTACCAAACGAGTTTTATATCGCTCTAATGAACCATCAGAGTTGTACTTTATTTTGTAAACCCATTTGCAACCTATGGCATCCTTATCAGGAGATAATGAAAAAATAGACCATGTATTAGTATTTTCCAATGTTGTGATTTCTGCATTCATTGCTTCAGTCCATGGTGTATGTTTCTTTGCCTCTGTATAAGTTGTTGGTTCACACTCTTTTGTGATTGCCATGATATAATGATGAAAGGCAGGAGACAAATTGTCATAAGAAATGACATTTGAGATGGGATATAAAGCCTTTGTATCCAGACTAAAAAGTGATAATCTTGCAAATAAGCTGGCTTTTTATGTCTTCTCCTTAATGTTGCATCATAATCTTCTGAAATTTGTGCTTCATCGGGTTTTGCCAATTCTTGAATATTAGCTGAATCTGTAGCTTCACTGTGGCTTGAATGAGAAAATTCATCTTGAGTGAGAAATGGAAAGATATCACTGCATGATGTGCAGTATTGGCCAAAGGAAATAATTGTTCATGGAAGATGACATTACTTGAAATGATAATCTTGTGAGTGGCAATGTCCAATAGTTTATATCCTTTGTATCCAGTTGGATATCCAATGAAGACACAAGCTGTAGCACGAGGTTCAAATTTTTGTCTGTTCTGTGTGGATGTTGAAACATAAGCGAGACAACCAAACACCCTTAATGCTTTATAATCAGGAACTTTGTTCATCGGTAACTCAAAAGGAGATTTCTTCTGAAGAAGTTGTGCAAGTAATCTGTTAATCAAGAATGCAGCTGTGAGAACACATTCACTCCAGTACTAGAGAGGAAGATGAGATTGAAACAGGAGTGCACGAGCAACATTAAGTAATTGTTGGTGCTTTCTTTCCACAACAGAGTTATGTTGAGGTGTCTCTATCCATTTTTCTTTGTAAAATGTTGTGAAATTAAACTCAGGTGCATTATCAGATCTGACTCCTTTAACTGTGAGATGAAACTGAGTTTCAACCATTGTGATAAAGGTGGGGAGAATAGTAATTGCTTATGCTTTGTTTTTGAAAAGATATACCCAAGTTGCTCTTGTGTAATCATCTACAATTGTTAAGAAGTATCTGTAACCATCATGAGAAGTTTCTGTGAAGGGTCCCCATGTGTCAATGTGTATCAATTCAAAAGCATTATTTGATTTATTATTGTGAGATACAAATGGTAGATGCTTTTGTTTTGCCAAATGACAGACATTACATTGATCTTGACTCAAAGTTTTAACTATTCCAGGAGCAAGAGAAAGTTTATCTGAAAGAAAATGCAACTTCTGATAAGCTGGATGTCCAAGTTGTCTATGCCAAGTGTGGGAATCAATGGAAACTTGAAAAGAAACAGGTGATGAGACTTTGGTATTCTGATTATCCATTGTATCTAGGAAGTATAGACTTGAGAGCAAATTACCCTTCCCAATCGTCAATTTCCTTGTAAGATCCTAAATTTCACAACAGGATCAAACCAAACTCCACAATTCAATTGTTTGATTAGAGCACTAATACTCAGTAAGTGAAATTTTAATTGTGGAATGAATTAACACATTATGAATTGTGATGTTGTTAGTGACTGTGATAGTACCAACACCAGGTATTCTAACTGCTATTCCATTTGGTATATTGACATCAGTGTTATAAAGGACAGAAAAATTCTAAAAAAGACTTACGACAATCGTAAGACACATGATGTGATGCTACTTAATCTATCACCCATTTGTTCATGTTCAATATTTTATCTGAGATTGAATGAAAGTATTTGTTGTTCTATGAAGATACAGAACAGAAGATATGAGGAAAGATTTTACTAGACATTTGACAAATTGTTGGATTTGTATTGTTTGTGTTGCCTTTGGGAATCTCAGTAGTGTGAGTAGACTGAGAATAAGGTTGTAGCTTAGAAGCAACAAGATTTTGTACTTGATCAGGGGATAGATTGACTCATGTGTCAAGCTTTTGTGCATTGCCTGTAATTGCTAGATTGGCATTAAATTGTTGAAATTGATTTCTCTGATTCTTTGGTTTCCATCCAGGAGGATAACCGTGAATCTTGTAACATTTATCCACTAGGTGACCTTGTAATCCACAGTGAGTACACAAAGGTCTTGGTTTCTGCACATTATTATCAAACTTTGTAATGTTGGTCTTCATTTGAAATGCAGAAGGATTGGGATTTGCAATGACTCTTTGTCTCTGGGATTCATCTGATTCCAGCATGTTGTACATATCTGATAAGGATGGACGAGGCTTCATCAGATTCTCTGATGCTAGAGAAATAATCATTCAGTCCCATCAAGAACTGTATTATCCTAGTTGTTTCCAGATCATCAAGAAGCCGCATGACTTGAGAACAACAACAACCTCCATTCTCCATCAGATTCTTTGTGCATGCCAATTGTTCCCATAATGTGACCTTCTTGGTGTAGTAGTCAGAAAGGGACATTGAACCTTGGCGCAAAGAGGATATTTCTTGATCAATATTATAGATTTGTGGTAAGTTTCTTTTGTGATAACGCTTGTAAAGGTCATCCCAAACTCCTGCAGCATCTGATATGTAAATAATGCTTGCATATATCTATTTGGAAACAAAATTTAGAATCCAAGCCTTAACCATACTGTTACACCTTATCCAAATCTTGTATAAATGATCAGATTCTTGAGGTCGAGTTAAAGTTCCATCAACAAATCCGATTTTGTTTTTAGCTTCTAAACTAATCTTTATCGTGACAATCCAGGAGTTATAATTGTCACCTGTGAGGATTTCAGAAACAATGGACATTCCAGGATGATCACCAGAATGTAAGTAGAAAGGATTGTGATGATTATCAATCGAATCGGAATTTGAATGTTGAAAATCTTGATTGAGACGATTTCCAGATGATTGTGGATTTGATTTTGGTTCTGATTGTTGAATCTCATCTTCTGATTCAGTTACACGATTCATGAGTTTGGATCCTTTCTTCACCATGATTTGAGAAGAAGAAAGCTGATCACTAAAAGTTGATGTGGAGTCGAGTTTGAAGAACACAAAGAAAAGACAGAGGAAAAATAAGTTTTCTCGGGAAAATTCGGAAGAACGAATGAAGAAGCAAGGGAAAAAATGAGAGAATCAAGAGAGTAATACATATGATACCATATTAGATCTATTGAGTTTGTAAAAGATTCTCATTAACCTTGAATGATCGAACTTACAGAGTATTTATAAAATTTACATTGAGATAACTAACATTTAACTAACTCTTAACAATACGAAACAGAGTAACCGAAACAGAGTAACTGATTAACAAATTGTTAACCACACTCTAATAAACTGATTGATCATGTACGAATATGTTATGTTGATAACTATTCATTTTCATGATTTCATGTGGTTTTAGAAACAAATAATAGTTCATGGTTCTATATGTTTGGTTCTGGTAAACCAAATTGGTGTGGTTTTTGGAAATCAAATCAGTTAGTTATCCAAATTTTATTTCTAAATTCTAATTTGATTAATTATATATATATATATATATATATGATATGTCTATTATATTTGATATAAATTTGAATATAATTTGAATATATTTAGTTAATTCCTCAGTTAATGTTAAAAATTTTGATGTCTCCCCTATCTTGTTTATGTCAAAATTAAATTTTGTATGGCGGGTCTGCTAAAGGAGCGGTCTACAATTATTTGAAAGTAAGACAAATAGTGACAATCAAAAACTTTAATCATTGTGTGGCGGGTCTGACAAAGCAGCGGTCCATGATGGTTTGAGAAGTAATGGTTACTATGTGAAATAAGATTGGATAACTTAACTAGGCTATCAAAACGATTTTGGGATTAGAAACATAGGGTTGGATAAGACATAAGATGTCATCCACAACCAAAAATTATTAGCAATGATGTTGCTTACCTAAATATTTAGACATTCAGGGGTGGAGCCTAAGCTCACTTGGATTCTAGTGAAATATGGATCACTAAACTCTTTTTGAAGAATTTTTGAGTTTAGTGGGAGTTTTCTTAAACGATAAGAATGCTCATAATTCATGACATCATATTAACTTTTACTTTGCTTTTCTTTTCTTTCTTGACAGTAATGTCAAATCTTCACAATTCCTATGCATTGCAATATGTCCTTGAGAATGATAAATTGAATGAGCAAACCTTTCTTAATTCCTTTAAATATCTAGAAAGAAAGAAAAAACATTTGATGTTTCTTCTTCTGGTATCTATATTACAGAAGTAAATGTTACTACTTGTAGCTCTACTCCATGGGTATTAGATACCAATTGTGGTGCTCACATTTGCGTGAATGTGCAAGGACTTGAAACTAGTAGAGTTTTCGAAGAAGGGCAAGTTGAACTTCGTGTGGCTAATGGAGAAAAAGTTGCTACGGTAGCTATGGGAACATATAAATTATCCTTACCTTCATGCATGGCTTTAGAACTTAAAAATTGTTACTATGTTCCTGCTATAAACAAGACCGTCATCTCAATTCCATGCTTGGACATTAAAGATTTTGAATTTTCGATCAAGAATAAATGTTCTTTTTTTTATTGTGATGGTATTTTCTATGGCAACGCTCTATTAGAGAATGGACTTTATAATCTAAACCAAACATCGCCTGTTTATAACATTCATACCAAGAATTTTATGTCTAATGACTTAAATCCAACATTTCTCTGGCATTGTCGTTTAGGCAATATAAATGAGAAACACATTCCAAAGCTTCATCACAATGGACTTTTGAGCTCATTTGATTATGAATCATATGAGACATGTGAATCTTGTTTGTTGGAAAAAATGACTAAAGCTCCATCTACGGTAAGCACTGAAAGGGCTAATGACCTTTTGAGCTTGATACGTTCAGATGTATGTGGGCCCATGAGTATATGTGCTAGAGGAAATTTTCAGTATTTCATTACATTTACTGATGACTTTAATAGATATGCTTATGTTTATATAATGAAACATAAATCTGAGTCCTTCGAAAAGTTCAACGAATTTCATAATAAAGTACAAAATCAACTTAGCAAAACAATTAAAACCTTGCGATCAGATCATGGAGGTGAATATCTAAGCCAAGCTTTCAGTGATCATCTAAGAGAATGTGGAATTGTTTCACAACTCACTCCACCGGGAACACCACAGTGGAATGGTGTGTGGAAAAGGAGAAATCAAACTTTATTGGATATGGTTCGATCGATAATGAGTCACACAAATCTTCCATTATCCTTTTGGAGATATGCTTTAGAAACTGATGCGTTTACGCTAAACAAAATTCCATCAAAATCAGTGACAAAGACTCCATATGAGATATGGACTGGAAAAGTTCCCTATTTGTCTTTTCTTAAGATTTGGGTTGTGATGCTTATGTTAAACGTATGTTTACAGAGAAGTTAGGACCCAAATCTGATAAATGTTTCGTTGTAGGTTATCCCAAAGAGACCAAAGGTTACTAATTCTACAATCCCACCGAGAACAAAGTGTTTGTTGCTCGGAATGGTGTCTTTCTCGAAAGAGAATTTCTATCGAAAGGAACCAGTGGGAGTAAAGTAATACTCGAAGAAGTTCGAGAACAACATGAGGATGTTCCATGTTTTCAAGAAGAACATCAATTGGATCTACGAAGAGTCGTAGAAACTACACATGTTGAACCTAAGGTGCGTAGGTCTGAAAGGAACCATCACGAGCCCAATAGATTTGGGGATTGAGTGACAGATCATCATGATCTATTAATTATAGAAAGTGATGAACCTACATCTTACAAGGAAGCATTGGTGGATCCCGATTCCGAAAAATGGCTAAAGGCCATGAAATCCGAAATGGAATCCATGTCAGTTAACAAAGTATGGACTTTGGTTGATTTTCCTGATGGTGTTAAAGCTGTTGAGTGCAAATTGATTTTCAAGAAGAAAACTAACATGGATGATAATATACAGATATACAAATCTAGATTGGTAGGTAAAAGTTTCACACAAATTCATGGTAATGACTATGAAAAAACTTACTCTCCAGTCGTGATGCTTAAGTCCATTCGGATTCTCCTAGCAATTGTTGCATATCATGATTATAAGATATGACAAATAGATGTGAAAACAGCTTTTCTTAATGGAAATTTCGAAGATGATGTGTATATGTCACAACCTGAAGGGTTCACAGTTCCTGAGAGTGCTGGGAAGGCATGCAAGCTTCACCGTTCCATTTATGGATTGAAGCAAGCATCTCGGAGTTTGAATCTTTTTTTTTAATAAAGCAATCAAAGAGTTTGATTTCATTAGAAATGAAGAAAAACCATTTGTTTACAAGAAATCTAGTGGGAGCGCAGTTGTTTTTCTGGTATTGTATGTAGATGACATACTGCTCATTGGAAATGACATTCCTTTGCTTCAGTCTGTTAAGACTTGGTTAGGAAGTTGTTTCTCAATGAAAGACATGGGAGAAGCCGCATATATTCGTGGAATAAGGATCTATAAAGATATATTAAACAAACTTATTGGACTATGTCAAGATACTTATATTGATAAGGTCTTACATAGGTTCAAAATGTATGATTCTAATAAATGTTTTCTGCCAATTTCTCATGGCATAGTTCTTAGTAAGACTCAGTGTCCTTCGACACATGATGAGCGAGAACGTATAAGAAAGATTCTTTATGCATTTGCTATAGGATTTATTATGTATGCCATGTTATGCACTTGCCCAGATGTTGCATGCGCTTTGAGAATGAAGAGCAAATACCAGTCCAATCCAGGTGAAAGTCACTGGATAGCAGCCAAGAACATCTTTGAATACTTGAGAAGAACTAAGGATAAGTTCTTGGTATATGGAGGAAGTGAGGAACTAGTTGTGAGTGGTTTCACATATGCTAGCTTTAGACAAAAAAGATGATTTTCAATCACAGTCTGGGCTTGTCTTCTGCCTCAATGGAGGAGCGGTGAGCTTGAAGAGTACCAAGCAGAGCGCCGTAGCAGACTCAACAACTAAAGTTGAGTATATTGATGCTTCCGAAGCAGCTAAAGAGGCTGTTTGGATAAGAAAGTTTATTACTGAGCTAGATGTGATTTCTAGTATTTCTAACCCAAAGGATCTTTATTGTGATAACAATGGAGCAATTGCCCAGGCAAAAGAACCTAGATCACACCAGAAGTCCATACATATTCAAAGACGTTTTCACCTCATCCGAGAAATTATTGATAGAGATGATGTGATAATTAGCAGAGTTCCAATGGATGCAAATGTTGTTGATCCTTCGACCAAGCTCCTTTTGTAGCCTAAGCATGAGAGTCATACTGCTGCAATGGGAATTAGATTTATAAAGATATGATATTTATTTTAGTGGGAGTTTTATTTATGATGTTCATGTTTACATACATTTGATATGTTTTTCAAATTAATGTAATTCGTTTCAATATTATTTACTTATTTGATAATTAAATAATAACTCCAAAAATAATTTATATTATTCTATAGACGATCAAGTATCATGAAACTCTATAAGGGAATGATAATATAAATTAAGTAAGGTCCCTAGTCGAAAGTTATTACAATTGGACATTAATAACTATAAGTGACTAGTATGTGAGGTGACCGGTGACTAAGTTTCGTGGAGTCATTAATATGTAGTATTAAAGTCAATCACATAGATATGTGTTGGAGAACACAGTATCAGACTGACCCGCTATGGAAACTCTACAAGATTGTTATATGAGTTTCATAAGAGTTTCTCATAACAACTATAGAGTATAATCATTTGACCTAAGTTTGTCATGATTTTCTTACACATGGATTAGTACACTTTGACCTTGTCAAACGTCGACCTTAAAAGGTGATTATAAAGGCATTGATTAGGTGTAGTATAAAGTGTGTGAGAAACATGGATGAAATCTTTTGTACTGTCCTGAAATCTTTTGTACTTACTCAGATAAAGTTGTAGTATCAAAATTTGACAATTATATAATATTAGGTGGTTATAATGTTTTGGTAGAGACCGCTTATAATCTATGGTTTATGAATCCGTTGCTAATATTATATAATCCTACAGGGTCACACACTGAAGTGAACTGGATCATTAAATTTATTGAGGTTTTGTTAATATTATTATTATATGTGATATAAGATAATCATATAATAATAAATTTCTTATTTTAAATAAAGGGATTAGTGTTAATTATATGTAACTATGATTTACATGTATAATGTATATAACTCACGTAATCAAAGTGAATTACTTTGTTCTCGGGCTTGGCCCATTAAATGGATTAAGGTGTTAATCCTAAGTTAACGTACTCATATATATAAGTTAACAAATTTTACGTGTGTTGATTAACCTAATAACGAAACTTAGGAAAAGAGACAGAGACGAATAGTTCGGCACAACAACTCTTTAGAGATTTGATCTCGTAAGGTACTAACATACTATTTTCGATCCAGTTTTTGTGTGTGTGGATATCAGTAGAAACACGGCAATTGGAGTGCTCAAAACATCGACTAGTTCAAGTTTATTTTACCAAGTATGTTTTATACCTTATAATTTAGATATGATTCTTAATTTGCACGAATCCTGGGAATTTGATTCGTTAGATATGATTTATAAAGCGTTATAAATATGAACGAATCCCAACAATATGTACATACGACGTTTTATAATATGTACTACATGTTATGGCTATTTTGTTTTTTTTGTTTTCATAGTCAGAGTCTCTTGGTTCACTTCCGCGAAGCTCTCCGGTGTTCTGGCATTGATCTTCACTGCTCCATCATTCCCGCTGGAATGCAGAATAATTGTCTCTTTCTGTCATTCGCCGGCGAACTTTGAGCTCATCTTTATCTGGTGTCTTGGTGTTTGCAGCTTCAATTCCCTTGAAGCTTGCATGTTGAGATTGGGTTGACGGCACGAAATATCTGGATATTTTTGGATCTTTGTAGCATGGCAATGGATTGAGTAATCGGTTGGGCATCCTTGTCTCTCCACTCTTCTTGGTGGTTGGTCATTCTTCTTTCGTCTTGAGTTTCTGATACTCCATGCAACCTTTGGCGTTTTTTTGGTGATGGGTCTCTGCCACCGATGTTCGTCTTGGGAAATGGTGGATGGAATTTCAGTCAAGCGGCATTGACCTAACTACAGCCTTGGCCCGTCTTCTGTTGGGCCTTTTATTGGGCTTCCTTAATCTTTTTGGTTATGGTTATGTCCATGTAATCTTTTGTATTGTTACTTTCGTCGACTTCTTAGTTATTTTAGATTTTAGGGATAAATCCTCATGGGTGCTGCGATCTATGCATCACTTCCGCACCGGTTATTGTCGAGTCTATGAGAAGACAGGGGTTGGTTCTAAGTTAACCATAATATTACTTTTAAAAATTCCAGTTATGAGATTAGATGTAAAAATCTCGGTAAAGGGATTAGATGTAGAAGTCCTGGTATAGGGATTGTTTCAACTCCAAATGGGAGTTTTCGATGACTATCCGAGTATGGGTTTCTAAATTTCTTTTGTGAGATTGTATGTATCTTTGTAGGTTTTTTTCTTATAATCTATTATAACTAGTTGTTGACGAAAAAGCTAAAGATTTTTTAAAATATAGTTGTAGTAAACTTCATATTGCAGTTCCATCTAATATGTCACTTACTTCGGTCCACTTTGGTGCAAATGCGACATATTTTCTATGAAACTAATTGATGGGAATTTGGAGTTCTTCAAAAATCCTTCACATATTTGAGAAAATAATATCTGTAGAAAATTTATTGCTAATTTGTGACGAATTTGTGAGAGACTAGTTAGAAAAATAATGGTCATCCCATATCTCTTGTATCTATGTTAAATCGCAAAATAATACACGAATTCGTCGCAAATATGTTAAACCCAAGAATAATATATGAATTTTTAAACCCTAAACTCAGTTTAGGTATGAGGTTAGGTGAATCAAATGTTGTAAAATGTTAAAGATAATGTGTTATAATATTTAAATGCTTAAAATACATGTAAGTCTCACAAACGAAATATGTAAATTTGTGAAATGTTTATGTACATTGTAAGCTTGGTACGTGAAATTTAAAAGATTACGCAATTTTTATAACATTTGATTGGTAGAATATCTTATTTTTTTAATTGGATTTATAGTTTAGGGATTCATGTATTTATTTGAATGTTAACATCTTTGCGAGATATTTATTAGACCTCTAAAATAGTACTTAAATCCCTAGAATCTAAACTTAAATTTAAAAAAAAAAATTTGCTATATAGACACATTTATGTTTCAAAATTTGGAAAAAGATATGTTTTAAATCCATTTGTATTTGGGTACTTTCATCTTACACAATTACTATTATATCCTAAATTATTTTTATTAAACTTATTTCCATAATCTAACATAAAATTTTAATATTATCTTTGAATTTGTTAAATAAATAAATAAAATATATACTAATTTAAAATATAAAACTTAAAAGAATAAAAAGAAAAATAAAATCTATAACATTAAACAATTCATTATTACTAGCAGCCGACTTCTAACTTCTTTTTTCTCATACCCGAATTTCGTTCATCACAGCAAAGATTCAATCTTGCGTTTTTGACGGCATCACAAAAAATGTTAGTGTTTTTACGTGGGGTTGTTCTCTGAGTTGTATTTTCCCGATTATTGCTTTCGCTCTATTATGATTCTCATGACGATTTACCGAAAATCATAGGTTGTATTCCGGTGAAAAGTAATTGGCGGCTTCAAGATTTTGTGGTTGATGTGTTTTATATAGAGATGCTTTCAAGTGAACATATATATGTATATATTTCCTGTTTTCATGAAGGGTTCTACTGTTTAGTGAAGCAAAGTTGGCATTTTTCATATATCTTTGGTTTTCCAAGAGTAGAGTTGGAGAGGTGAATAAACGGATGATGGTTGCAAGTTTAGGTTCATTAGTTATTTGGTGGTGAATTAACTTTGTGAATGGTGAATTGATATCGTAAAAAGTGAATTATGAATGGATCCGGCGAGATAAAGCTCCAGCAACGTAAAGCTCCGATATTTCTAAAAATTTTGACTTTACATTGTTGTTCTTTCGATTTCTACTCCAAATTCCTTCGGTTTCTATTCTTGTTTGAAACAATTACTTTGTTGTTTCAACTTTATTGTTATACCTTCTTAGTTCAACGAGAGCTATGAAAACAGTCATTGTTATA
>OVBE01008215.1:0-17461 GCA_900406425.1 Iberis pinnata
CACATTTCACCCCGAAAATCCCACCTATCAATTTGACCCTCGAAAATCCTACTATCACTCATCGCATCTGGATTCCGCCTTGATCCGTATGTGCCTCCAATCAGCCATCTACTACATTTGGCGGGAGCGTAATGCACGATGTCACAACCAGCCGCACCAGCCCTACTCACGCCTTTTGCGTACGATCATCACTACCATTCGACTCCGCATTCTCAGCTTCAACTNGCTCACTGATCTGCGCCATCACTCTTTGCTCAGCATCTCCTTTTACTTACACTTGCACCTGTCTATTACCAACGATTTGCTTTTTGGGTATATGGTTCTGATTGTCTTGGTGTGTACTCTTTTTCCAGGTTCTAGTTTTATCCCACAGGGTTTTCTAGAATCGGGTTTTAACGAGGCCACCAGGACAATCGCGTAAGAACCATATATATTCTTCTTTACATATTGCCCAAACATTCTTTTGTAAATAATCGTTTCTTTCATTTTTAATCAATTTAACATTTCATCAAAAAAAAAAAAATATGTTTTAACATTTTGGCCTAAATAATGGTATTTTAGACATTTAAAAAATTTTGGATGAGTTTAGATTCATCTCAACCCTACATACAAATTCATCCTAAATATCCATTTAAATTTGTATCGAGATGCAGTATCCAGTTAAAATACATAATTACAACTAAACGAACGTCATCTTTTATTTTTAGTTGGATACTGCATCCTGCGATGGAAACGAACAAGCCCTATAAGTGCAGATCAAATATGAACACATTTTGGCAATGATCTTAAACAACAAAGTTTTCAACAGCTGTGTTTTCTAAAAGTTGATTACCAAACAAGATAAAGAGAAAATTTGTTTTCACGGCTATCAAAAGTTACATATGTTATTATTAGACATCACTGGATAAGAAAACTAAAACTGCCTCAAATCTTTAATATTAACGGAGAATTATATTTCTAGAGGAAGTCAAAATAAAGGACATATTTACAATATTTTCTTTTAGTTTAAAGTTTTCGAAGAACAAAAAAAGAAAGGACATTTTTGTCCAAAAACATTCTGAAACGCGCGGATCTTTTGCTAGATCGGGTTTTATCCGGAAATTATCATAAGATAATGTGGAAACAAATTTATGAAAACTCAATAGAAATCTAATCAGCTCAAATGGCCAGTAAATGTGAGCACTTGTCAGGTGTATGCCAAAGGGTCTTGGGTTCAAGACCCATCAACTTTTTAATATCTTTAAAAAAATTATTTATCCGAGTATCTAAATTTAACGAATAATCTCTTTCTTCTAGAATATTCAATATAATATTTCCTAAATATCCAATTAATTATATATAATTATTTTTTTATAAATCGTAAGAAACATAATTTTCTAAATTGCAATTTGTTTCCAATATAATCGATAAGTATATATATTAAATTATAAAATATAATATTTTTATTAAAACGAAAAACCAAGATCCTACATCGAAAGTTGAAAGAAATTTTTTTCTTTTTCTGTTCATATATATATATATATAGCGTGCGTGTGTGCTTGCGTGGGTGCGTGCGTGCGTGTGCGCGTGTGCGAGTGTGGGCATGTGCGCGTGTGGGCGTGTGCGCGTGTGTGTGGGTGTAATGTATTATTAAGACTTTGATGAATTAATAAAAAGAATGTTTGTTCAAAAGATATTTTTATAACCATTGTAAAGAGTATTCACAAACTCTAGTTTTCTGGGTATTCTCGGATCTCTAGTTTTATCCTTAGTTTCCGCTCCATCAAATGAGACCTTTATGAAAGGACCAAGTTCACATATTCAACAATCTCATTCACAAGGATAATTTTCAAACACAAATTCGGTGCATGTGAATGACTATCATTCAAAAATACAATATCATTTATGAGAACAATTCATAAGTCTATATTTGCTAATCAATTTCATTCACTGGTTCAAATATCTATTCACATGAACAATTTTAAAGCACAAATTCACTTCATGAGAATGAGTTCTATTCACATATACAACTTTAGTATTCATGGAAACAAGTTTTGAGCTAAAATTTGATTCACATGAATCAATATCATTCACATATACAACTTTACCATTCACAAAAACACATTTTGATTTACATATTTACACATACAAAATATAAGTTATTTGCTCACTAAAATGATTGTGTGTAGAAAACTCTCAATTTTAATAACCTCTTATGCATTGGTGGAAAAAAATAATTATATCGTTGATGTTTTTTTTTCCCTTTTTTATCTAAGGGTATTTTAGGTATAAAAATCAATGGAATATCATAAAATACCTAAATCCCTAATTAAAAAACATAAAGTCCCCTAATACAAATTATGAATCATAAACTACATAAATCGCAAATTTACACTAAATTTTATTTTGGTTTAATAATTTAAGTTTGTGATTTAATTACGATTTATATAAAACAATAATTATTTTAATTGGTTTTAGTGATTAAATCTGTATTAAGCATAAAAAATAATATTTCGATCCCGATTAAATCACGAATAACCATAAAAAATCAATTTTTAAAAAATGAAACGGCATTTAATCCAACATTATTTATATAATAGGAAAAGGAAGTTATCTTATTTTTAGGAAACAAATTAAATATTAATATTTAACATTAGAGAATATATAAGTTAGCTTAATTTTAGGAAACTAATCATTCAACAAAATGTATACTTATGATTATAAAATACAAATCCAATGAAATACAACACATATATTACATAATTATAATATTAAATTAAATTTCACTGAAAAATGATATTTTAATATTAAATAAATGTTAGAACTTTTACTAAATTATTTAGTAATATAATTACCTCGCGCATAGCATGGATTAATACTTAGTATATCTTAAATTATGGCTGCAAATTATATTAGGGATGGGAATTTGGTTTATTTTTTCGGTTGGGATTTTTCGGTTTTCGGTAATTTTTGGTTTTTGCCGCATAGAATCGTACAAAATTTTGTTTCGGTTCGGCATCCGGTTTGTTTGGTTCAGTTTTTCATTTTCGAAGTTCTTTTTTTATTCAAAAAACTTAATTTGGGTTAAATTTCTTTTTTTCCTCGTGTTTTCAATTTTAAAAATTTTTTATAATTTTCTGTTATTTTTGGTTTGTTCGATTAATTTTAGCAAATTCGATTCGGTTCGTTAATTTAGTAAAAGAAAATGTTGCCAACCCGAACTTAACCAAACTGAAAAGCAAACTAAAATAAAAAACTGCCGAAAAAAACCAAAATAACCGAATAAACCGAAACGAATAAATCGAACTAAATTTGGTTTGGTTTAAATCCGTAGCACTAATATTTTCTTATATATATATATTTGAAAAAAAATTGTAAGTAAATTATGCAAAAAGTATTTGTATTTAAAATATTACTAGGGGTTTTACTCGCGTCTTGCGCAAGTATAATCAACTTTATAAAATGATATTTTAGCAATTTATAAAATATATATTAGAATAAATTTAAATAATATACAATAAATTAACATTGCATATAACTTAAATTTTATTTGAATTTTAAAATTTGTAGAATTTATAAATTAAAATATAAAAAGTATTTTACTTTTCAAAAAAATAATAATTATTATATTAATGTTTTATATTTTAAATTTTACTTTTATTTATAATATTTATTGATAAAATTACTTCAACTTCCTCAGTGCGCGTATTATCTTTTTTACCAACTCACATGCTAACTTAATTTGTACTTTGAATAATGTACTTTTATTATAATATCATCGAATTTTATAAATGTAATATTTCTATAACAAAATACCACGTCAAATATTGTTTAAATAATTTGGAATAAAAATTTTAATTTAACAAATAATTTAAAACGAAAAGGGCGATTTTAATTAAAGCAAAAAGTTTAAAAGGACAAATTTCATCAAAGGTAAAATCAACATTAGGGGTTGACATATTTCACGAAACCCGAACCGAACCCTACACGAAAAAGCTCGAACTCAACCTGAATTGAAGATCTCAGTTACCTGAATGAATTTTAAGCTAATGTTTTTCAGATACTCGACCCGATCCCGACACAACCCGATACTCGATTGGTTACCCAAAAAAACCCAAAATGATGTATTAAACAAAAAAAATACACTCCCTAACTTTAACTTTTAGGTAAGAGGAATATTTGTCAATCCAACTTCTTTCCTAAAATCTAGTAACAATATTGTTTTAAAAAATATTTTTGTGTTGTTATTTGGAAGAGGTAATGGTTTCTAATGGCATAAGGCCAAAAGTTATATCAACTAGTTTTGGTATTTTTAATAATTTCAGTATTTTTTTATAGATTTCATATATTTTAATTAATTTTGGGTACGTGCGAACCTATCGGGATCCAAAAAATTTTGGGTTTTAATTGACTGTTTTAGTGTTGACCCGATCCGAACTCAAAACCGAACCTAATCCGAAAATTTTCGGGTTCTATATGGGTAGTAAAATCATATACCCGAAAAACCCAAACCCAACATTTTTTATCCGAACCCGACCCGAAAACCTAATACCCATACCTAGCCGACATAATAAAGCCTAAAATTTTAGAAGCAATAATTTATTGAGATATGACCGAATATTTTAGTATAAATTAATGTTCTTTTAACAAAGATATATACATTGCAAAAATTTCAGAATAAAATATAACACAATAATTATATTTAAAAATTAATTTTGGACTAAGATATTTAAGATATTCTAAGAAAATAAGAACACACAAAATTTTGGAAATACGTATCTTTTATATACACACCAATTATAGAAATAGTATACTAAAATAAAATATGCATTCAATAAAAAATATGTAAATAAAAAGATAAACATACCATATAATAATAATGGAAACATCTAAATTGTAAATTTATTGTTAAAAGGTCATTTAATTAAAAAAAATATATATATATATATATATANTTAAAAAAATATATATATATATATATATATTTTATAAAAATTAAATACAGTACATATAATTTTGAAAAGAATTAACAAATTTAAAAAAAAAAAACAGAAAATCGTGTCAAAATAACATAGATTAAATAATTTACATTAAAGTATAAAAAAAGTTGAGCACAAAACCTCTTACGATCAAATGACATGATTTCACATTCGGTTAGTTTTCGGGCCCTAATGTTTACACTAAATTTCTGTTTATTTTGACATAAAAATATATTTACAAAAAATATTTATAAAATAATTTAGTTCGTAAATAGAAAATTTTGATAAGGTTATCAAAAAATAAGTCATTGAAAATTATACATATAAAAAGTAGTTTTATTATCATAAGGTAAACGTAGAGAACTATGAAAGTTTAGAAGTATTTATAGACATAATAAAACCTAAACTTTAAGAACAATAATTTATTGAGATATAACCGAATATTTACGATAAAGTAATATTTCCTTAAAAAAATATACATTACTAACAATTTGTCCTATTAAGTTTTCTATTGAATTAAGTGATTTTAGGTTAATTTTAGGGATTGGAATAAATTGATTAGGTTTTTGAAAATTTGCGATTTTGGTAGATTTTAAGTGGTAATTTGGTTTTTGATAGTTATATTAAGTGTTGTAAATGTTGTTTAGGTTGTTAATAGTTGTTTAATGGTGAAATTTGATGAAAATAAAAGATTTTCAATGTTTTAGTGTTTTTTTGAAAATTTAAAATGTTGGGATTTTAAAATAATTTCTGAATTTTTGGGTTGTATTAGTATTTTGTTAAAGTTTTAGAATTGAATGAATTAATGATTTTTAATGAAAATTTTGAATAAATTTGGGTTGTAAATGTAATTTTAAAAGTTTGGTGTTGTAAATGTAAATTTAAAAGTTTAGGGGTTATAAATGAAAATTTTTAAAGTTTATGGTTGCATGTATAATATTAAACGTTTAGGTTGTAAATGTAATTTTTAAAATTTTTGGTTTTAATTATAAATATTGAAAGCTTAGGGTTGATTGTGAATTTAAATCATTAATTTTAAAATTTTTCTTTCTTTACAAAAATGAAAATATGGTTATGCTAAATGAATAATTAATTTTATATTATGCATAAAATACTAACATTAATTAAATTTACCATAATTTCACCAATTACGGTTTATACTATGTGCCCGGTTTTGGCACCGCTGACGACTCAGGAGGGTCAGGGTCGGTGCCCTCTCCCATGACCCCTTCTTCTCAACCGGGTATTCATATTCCGAAAACTCAATTTCCAGAACATCAGTATCTCGTTCCTCCAGCGCCTCATATTTCTTCTGTGCATATGCCACTGGAGGAATTACTGGTGCAACCTGGGAGGGGGGGGGTTGACATTTCTGGATCCCCTATTCATGGACAGGGCGACGTGGTTTTGTCCCTCGGACAACAGGATGACCAAATGCATCATGAGAATGATGCATAATCTACTGAAGAAGCCGTATAAGAAGTTCGTCTTCATGCCAGATGAAGATAAGGAGATTTGGTTGCAGTACTTTGCGGTAAAGATTTTCCAATCATGGACAAGGAGATGCGGAGGAAAGACGCTGAAGTAGAGACCC
The DNA here is from genome assembly GCA_900406425.1 of Iberis pinnata. Taxonomy (NCBI): domain Eukaryota; kingdom Viridiplantae; phylum Streptophyta; class Magnoliopsida; order Brassicales; family Brassicaceae; genus Iberis; species Iberis pinnata. Next base: position 6,553 of record OVBE01008215.1, read on the forward strand.
AGAAAAAGACCGTAGAAGATTTGGTGACCGCGCGTCAAGAAAATCAAAGCCGGTTGGCGAAGATGCAATGGATGCGATATTAGGACGACTCGGTCCACAGTAGTTTCGTTTATTTTCTATCTTTTTGTAATTTAAAACACTTTTATTTATATAATTATGTTATTTTATTAAAATTTTATAAATATTTTTAGATTTTATTAAAAATATTTTTATTATTAATGAGTTAAAATTTATTTAAATATGCATTTATATTATACATACAAATAAATAATTATTTTTATTTTAAAAAATTATTTCAAAATCCGTTAGTAATTTGCCATCAATAATCCGTCAGTAATTTCTCGTCAAAAATCCGTCAATAATATGCCGTCAGTAATTACTGACAAATTATTGACGGATAATCATTACTGACGCTCTAGGACTGATGGACTGATTTCGTCAGTCCGCTGCCAAAAACACCCGTTTTTGATGGACTATTGAGGGAATATTCCGTCAGTCCTGGCACGTTTTCTTGTAGTGGAGGAACTTTCATATATGAGGTTCCAATAGATGCTTCTATTAACTATATAGCAAAACTAAAAGCTTGATCAAGATTCTATCTTGGCTCGTAATACGGTTTTAAAAGTTATATTTTCGTAGATGTTATAGTATAACCATCTTCATTCCAAGTTAACAGCTTCAATGCAAATTGTAATCGTACATAGACTTTGTATCCTGCAAAAAAACAACACAGAGAAACGATCAATGAAAATCAAAGAAGAATAATAAAAAAAAAAAGATGGTAGATGCATGCAACACAGAATGTAAACGAAAACATAACTAACAAATCCTAAAGAGACTAAAACAAAACGTAGAATGAAAAGAAAGGATGAAGCTATTTATAAAGTTGGTAAACCCTAAATTTTTTTTTAAAAAATAACTATCAAGATTTTGCTGAATATCTATAAAGTATATTTCCTTAACAAACAATAATATTTATCACGAGATTTTCATTAATGACATAATAATAATTTTAATCATTATGTGAGAGTTAATCACGAGATGACACATCAGCTTTTCACTTCTCATTTAATGATATAGATAACATTTTAAATCACGCAACACTAAAAGAATATTGAGTTTTTATAGCAGAAACGGATAGCATTTTTTATGGTTTTGCTATGGTTATAACATCGACAATCTTTTGATAGCGGTTCTAATTATGTAAACGCTATTTTAATGTTTTCGTGTAAAAATATTAAAAATACCGATATTTTTAATAGCAAATACACATTAAAAACGTTATTATACCTCTTAAGTGTAAAAGAAAAGCGCGGGACTTAGAAAAAAATTAAGCTCCATCTAAATTTCCTTCACTCACCTGTTAGGAGCGAAAACCTAAATTTTTTTGTTCTTCCCCCTTTTGATTCCCGCGTGCTTGATTATTGTAATCTAAGTCTTCAACCCAAATTTTTCATGCTCTATTTGACCTATTTCGTTTTAGATCGAGAAATCTTTTCGAACCCAGAATAATTTCTACGCCCCAATCTCTTTATATCTCCGTCAACTATCACTCTTTTTGAAGAATTTCAGTCTGAATTCACTCTCTCCGTCAACTAGGCAAGATGAATTTATTTGGGATTTTTAGTTGAATTTTGTTTTTAATATTCAATTTTGTACGTTTGTGCTTTTTAATTGACTATATTCTTTTGATTTTTTTTTGTAGTTCGATTAAGCAACAAAGAACAAATTCTATCAGGTATTGAAACTTGATTCTTAAAACCAGAATAGCAAGTACAACACATGGCCGGTTTCTTAGTCAATTACAACATGGCGCCAACCGAGTGTATGAAAGCAGACAATATTATGTTGTCAATGTTGATACCTGGACCAACAGCTCCTAGCAACAACATAGATGTCTATCTAGAACCATTGGTAGATGACTTGAAGGATTTGTGGAATCAAGGCATCGAAGTATATAACTCATTTAAAAAGGAGAATTTCACTCTTCGGGCTATGTTGTTGTGAAGTATCACTGACTATCCAGCTCTAGGAATATTAGCTGGATGTAAAGTGAAAGGAAAGCAAGCATGTAATGTTTGTGGGAAGGATACACCTCATAGGTGGTTAAAGTTTAGTAGAAAGCATGTCTACATGGGCAATGGGAAGCGACTAAGGCCTGACCATCCTTATAGAAGGAGAAAAAGGTGGTTTGACAATACTATCGAGTCGGGTACTGCAAAAAGAATTCATACTGGTTCAGAAATATTTGAGAAGCTCCGGGACTTCATGAATGATTTTGGAAAAACTTTACAGAAGAAAAGGTAAGAGAAAAAGAATAGTCCCAGATGATGAAGATGAGCTTTCAAATGAGGAACCTGAGGAAGACAATGATATATGGAGATGGAAAAAAGGTCAATCTTCTTTGACTTACCTTATTGGAAGGTTAGTCGTAGTTATTTGTTTCAATTTATTGTTTGATTTAATTTAAACTTATTAAATATTTTTTGACAAATATATTTACATTATATGGTAGGATATGCTTGTCCGGCATAATATTGATGTTATGCATGTGGAAAAGAATGTCTCTGATGCACTGTTGTCTATTTTGATGCATTCTGTGAAATCTAAGGATGGCATCAAATCACGAAAAGACTTAGAAGACATTGGTATCCGAAGCAACTTGCATACACAGGTACGTGGGAAGAGAACTTACCTTCCTCCCGCTGCTTATTGGCTTTCTTAGGAAGAAAAACGAGTATTCTGCAAACGGTTATCTAAATTCAGAGGGCCTAGTGGCTACTGTGCGAATATCTCAAATTCTATATCAGTTGAGCCTCCAAGTATTGGTACTTTGAAGTCACATGACCATCATGTTCTAATGAAAAATTTGTTTCCTGTGGCATTGAGAGGTTTACTTCCAAAAGGACCTTGATTAGCAGTGAATCGTATCTGTAATTACTTTAATAGACTGTGCCAACGTGTTCTTGATCCAGAGAAGCTACTTGCCTTAGAACTAGATATTGTGGAAACAATGTGCCAAATGGAGAGATTCTTTCCGCCTACACTATTTGATATAATGTTTCATCTTCCATTACATCTAGCAAGGGAAGCAAGGTTAGGTGGCCCTGTACACTTCAGATGGATGTATCCATTTGAAAGGTACATGAAGACATTGAAGTCATATGTTAACAATTTTGCAAGGCCAGAAGCATGCATGGCTGAGGGATACTTGGCTGGTGAATGCGTTTCATTTTTTTTGGAGTTCCTATAGAATTCGGTTCCAGTTCAAGAATCAATTACTCGTAATGAAGATGTTGAGTCATATCAAAATGTAGTGGAAGGGAGACCATTGAATAAAGCTACACAAGTTACCATGACTGATAATGAGCGAGATATAGCCCATCGATATATTCTCATGAATTCAACCGAAATGGAGCCATATATTGAGTAAGTTCATAGCTATAATAGTTTCATATTTATTAACGTGTAATGGAAATGCATCACAAACTAATTGCATGGCAAGCATAATGCATTTGGAAGAGCTCCAAGCTACAGATGTAAGATGCACAAAAAATGAAACCATACTCTGGAAATATCATACAGAAATGTTCCCACAATGGATTAAAGAGAAGGTCAGCTTAATATATAAGTTACTCCCTCCGTTTCACAATGTATGTAGTTTTAGAGAAAAAAATTTGTTTCAAAATGATTGTTGTTTTCACTTTTCAATGCAAAATTTAATGTATTTTTAATGTATTTTTGTGTTTTTGACTCTTTATATTCTGCAGAATGATTTATTATTGGTTGGTTTGTTTTGGAATGCGGTTTTTATCTTGGAATGTTTAAAATTAAATAATTTTTTTAATAGTTGTGCCATAACCTTAAACTACTTACATTGTGAAACAGAGGGAGTATATATTTACACTATTATTGGTAATCCCTTCTTTTATGTGATTTTCATGTTAATCACTTTCTTTTATGTTTCTTGCTAGATACCAACTAACTCGAAGGAACATTCCACTAGGTTGAGATGGCTTGCTTTCGGACCAAGACATATTACTCAATCATATAAGGGGTTTATAATTAATGGACATCAATTCCTGACATATGATGTAAAAAGGAAGACTCAGAACAGTGGCATAACGTATGAAGCATTTTCTATGTGTCGAGCAAGTGCTAAAGATAGTAGACAAATGACAGACATAGTAACCTTATATAGAGTTATAAAGGAAATCATTCTCATGGGCTAACAACGGTAATGGAGTTAAAGAGGATGACGGCTTCACGCTTGTGAATCTCCATATGAGTCAATCAGCATTTTTAAATGATCCTTTCATTATGCCAGCACAAGCTAAGCAAGTTTTTTACTCCAGAGAATCCGAGAGCTCACCTTGGTATGTTGTAATTCAGGCATCACCAAGAGGATACCATGAGTTAGAGACATTTAAGGAGTTGGTTTCTCCACCGTTATCAGTACAACCAATTGAAGATTTAGGAGACGAATCATCTGATGACGAGAGTTTTTATTTTAGGGATGATTGTGAAGGTATTTTAATATATGATTAATATTATGAAATGATCAGTCTGGTTGTTTTTCAGGTAATCATAGAAAATGAACCAAGTACGTCGTAGTAAGCGCCAAGCAGGCATTAATGTGAGTCCTGTAGACTCATTGAATCTGAAGAAAGTCAGGAAGCATCCTCGGGAGGAGAAAGAAGGAGAACAGACTTCTGAGAATTGTTTGGATGATGGAACTAAGGTAGAAATACAAGCAGATGCACCCAACATAAATGAATCTATCCCTCCTGCTACAAATGGCGTTCCAAGCTCCTCTGACGTGCAAACACAACAATATGAGAACAAAAGCAACAAGAAAATAGGTCCAACTCGCATGCGAAATGTGGCAAAACATATAGAAGACAAGGTAGAAGTTGAATTTAACGCTTTAGGCGAGCATGTTGGGAGAGGATCAGTGACACTGTCCTATTTCCTTGGTCCTCTGGTGAGAGAGCATGTCTCAGTCCTTCTAGATGATTGGAGATATCTTGATGACCAGACAAAAGACACATTATGGGAGGAAATTCAGGTTATTGTTTGATTTGTCGCCTGTTGGTATAAATTGACATAAATTGTATTCATGTTTAACTTTGTGATGTATGTTTCAGGGGAGGTTTAATCTGAAAGAAGATTGGCAGAAACATGTAGTCTTTACTCATATGGGTTGCTTGTGGAGAACTTTGAAATCTAGGCTGGTTTCTAAAATTCGCAATACACAAAGCAAGATGCAAATATAGCAGCTAAAACCGAGCAATATCAACTCGTTAGCAGCTTAGGACAATTGGGTGAAGAACATAAATACGACTGATTTTAAGGTGTGACATCTATAATTGAACAAGATTAACATTTTATAGCTAATTTTTACATTTAATTATGTCATTACACTCTATGTGTCAATAGGAAAAAAGTGAGCGTTACAAGAACCTAAGGAAGGTCAAATTCCTCACACCACGGCCGCAAAGGAATGAGTCGCCTAGCTCATGAGATGGTATGTCTAATAATTTGATTGGTGTATGTCTAATAATGAGACGGTATGTCTAATAATGTAATAGTTCGAATATGATTTAAAATTTATTTTTGATAAGTCTTTGTATGAACATGTAGAAGAAAAACAGTTCGGACCCCACAAAATTTACTAGAACTAAGGTTTGGATAAGAGGACACACGCATGCTGATGGTAGACCCGTGATGGAAAATTTTGCTGAAACTGTTTTAAGACTTCATGTTTTATTTCTTCAGCTTCATATTTTATAAGTAAGTATATTGATTTCAGGAACAAGTTCAAGTCAATTGATAGTGAAATGGATTCTACAGCCGCGAATAATATTAGAGAAGATGATGTCAGTCAGGTACTTGGAAAATATAGACATGGACGAATAAGGAGGTTAGGCAGATGGGATATTGCTACCAAGTTGGCTTTTATACATGCTCGAGAGTCACATGTACAAAAGCTTGAAGCTACACAAGCAGAGTTACTAACCAAGGTTGCAGAATTACAGAATATGGTCAGTGACTTAGCTGGTAAAAAGGTGCTTTTCTCTTTCTTTTTCTTGCACACTTTGAACTTTTATTATTAATAAATGAATTTGCTGAAGTTATATGTTTGTAAAATCATCAATTTTCTTAAAGATATAAGGATGATGCTTCACTGTCTGAGTTAAGCGATGTTAGAAAAGGAGGAATTAGGTGCCAGATATTGGACTGGTATGAAGACGATGATGTTGTGGTTGGGCAAGGAGAATTTTGTTCTAAAGAACCATCATATAAGATTGGTCGAATTCCAATAGGTCCTAATGCGGCTGTTGTGATTGTCAAGTCTGTATCAGTGTTAGAATCAGTTGTGTGGAGACCTGCTCCAACAATTGTCTCGCTTGGTCAAGCTGTTGGGAGTAAAATCGCATGGCCATCTCAGAAGATCAACCTGGACGATGATGTTTCCTTACACGAACATCATAACACTGTCGCATCCGAGGTAATTTAAACTTACTTTATAGTACTGTTAAATGCATATGGATTTAGATTACTAATGTAGTTAGTATGTTTCATTAGCCTATCGATGCATCAATAAGAAGAGTCAAGCTTTATGATTATTGGAATGTGGATGAGGAACTGATTGCTGAGGGTGAAATGATGTCAACTGATCCTAAAGAATTGGTTGATGATATACGACTCGGACCGAATGCTGCTGTTGTGAAGGTTGCACTGGTGGTTAAACCTGATGCTTATTTATGGAGACCAAGGCCTTCAATATCGTTGATGGGTGATGCTGTAAATGAGACCATCGCCTGGCCTATTAATAGGATAGATATTCCTCAACCACCAACAAGAGATGAATTAATAAAAAATACATCACCTAAGGTAAAATTTTCCTAACTCTGTCATTATCAGTTTCATTTTGATATTTTCACATGGATATGTAGTGTATATATTCAGTTAACTTATATTTTTTACCAGAGTGGTAGTAACAACACTGATCCGAAACAGAAGTGCATTTTGTTAGACTGTGACAACTCTGGGCAGACAGTTGCAATTGGGCATGTTGCGTCTACTGACCCATCTAATAAGGTACATTTTGGTCCCGTTAGGTCCTAATGCCACCAAGGTCTGGGTAGAGGTTTCAAAGGTTGATAATGCAAGAGTGTGGAGACCAAATTCAGAAGTAGAAATCATAGCTGATGCAGTAGGAACAACAGTGGCTTGGCCTAATGATAAGATTACATATATGTGATCAGACTTATGTTGAACTGTGTTGATCTATGTTTTCCATTTTTTGTAAGTTGTACTATGTTGAATTTGAAGTGTCTTCACTGTTGTAGAACTTGTAATGTGTTTGTAATAATAATGTAATATTTTATATTTGGAAGAATTTATTAATTACAAATTTGAATTTATTAATTTCAAATCCAAATTTTTTTTTTCTCAAAATTATTCGAATTTATGTGTACAATTACATTTATATAAACGCTATTGTTATATTATAAATAACAAATAAAAAATGCTATATATACAGTAGTTCATAACACGAAAAATACGCTATTATAAAATATATAATTGCATAGAGAGAAACGCTATAATATCGATACATATTATAGCATCTTTAAAAACCGCTATGTAAAGTGGCATACCTATTATGACGGGCTCTAATATAGCGTTTATTAAAGCGCTAACGTATAGTTCAATAGTGTTTTTTGTCCGCTAAAAAAAGGCCATTTTTTTGTAATGCAATATACTTAAATTTGGTTAAATGATTTTTGGTTAGTTATTATATAGTGGTATTTACATAACAACTTTAAAAAAAATTATGTGTTTTTTTGCCTATAAAAATTATATAATGAAACTTGAAATATATGAATATTATTTAATTGGACGTGTGGATCATGGTCAATTTCTCTATACTTGTATATCAAGAGAAAGTTCAAATTGTCGAAAATGCTATAAACAAAATATCTTAATAAATTTGAAGTTTAGTACAATTTTTTCTCTCTCTCCTCTTCTACTTTTCTTTCGACTCTCTCTCTCTACCAGATCCAAATATGGTTTTGTGAGACATGTAGAGAAGGTACGAGCGGCGAGTTTCATCAGATTTCTCTCGACCGGCTCTTCCGCACCGCGACCCTCAGGTCCGTCGGCGACTCTAGGGCCGGCGGACTCGCCTAATAAGATCTCCTCTCACCGGATCTACAACTTCTTTGACCTCTCCCTCAACAGATCCGCCGTCCAGCAGAGCAAAAGTGAAGCAGCCATTCGGTGGTGATTTCCGGCCAGATATGCGCCACGGCAAAACGGCAAGGAGGACGTCCAGACTCGGAAAAGGGAACCTCAAGGTGGAGTGCTTCAGATCGACAGCTGGGTGGGTGGCTGAGCTTCATCGACGGCTGCATGGGGATGCGGTCACCGGTGGGTGACGTCTTTCCTCTCAATTGGCGGTTTGGAGCTTCCCTTCTCCGCCGAAAACCTATTCCCTTTCTCCGGAAGCCTGTCGGGTTTTGCGTTTCTCCGTCTCCTCCACCTCTTTTCCTTTGTTTGTCTGCGGGTATCGGAAAAGGTCCTGTTTTTCCAGTATTTGGCTTCCGTCGGCGGTCCTCCGGTGGTGGCGTACCGGCGGCGTCCTCAGCTTTGTCGTCGGCGGCTACCCTTTAGAGTTTTTCTTTAGGGTTTATGAAATTAGGGTTCTCTTGTTTGGGCCTAAGATTTTGGGCCTTAATTTCAGGTCTAAATCTGTTTTTTTGTTGTGAAGGGTCTTTGGGTTTGTAATTCTGTTGGGCTGGAGTCTGTAAATTAGGCTTATATCTGGATTATTAATAATATTAAAACCCTTTAAAAAAAAACAAAATATCTTAATACTCATGTTAATAATTATATTTCTCTTATAAATAGTTAACATATCCTCGGCCAATGTGCTAAATTTACTAGCTTACTTTTTAATGTTATTATTATTACAACTTATACATTTATTAATGAGTAAGAACATCTAATAAAAAAGACTTTTTTGCTTTCATGAAAATTAAAGGATATTTTCTTTGAAAAATATGGACCAATAAATAATAATAGAATGCCGGGAAAAGTTATAGTAGAATACATATTCACCAAATATGGGATAATGGTTTAAATTTAGTTACATTAATTTTTTTCTATTAGGCTAAATAATTCAATCTAAAAAAAGCTCACTATGTTTATAATTGAAAAATATAAGTTATATTTCTAACCTTATTATGGAAAATATTCTAATATTATATTGTGCAGGAATATGTTATAAAATATAAATTCAAAATTATGGTATTGTAAATAAATTTTATGTATTATTATATAATTGTTAATATTGCATATATTATATTTATATTTTTTATACTATACTTTTGTACTGAAGAAACTAAAATAAAATTTTTAAATTTAAATGAAATTAAAAAAAGAATTTCTTAATTAATTAGCAAACTAAAGTAACAAAGTAACAAATAAACGAAAAGTGCCTGAACCAATAACCTGGATAGATGATATATGGAGGCAAGAAATCCCAGAAAAGCTCAAATTACTTCTCTGGAGAATGTTACATAAAGCAATTCCCACAGCAGATAACCTGCAAAAGAGAGGGACTACGGGCTCACAATTTTGTTCATTTTGTGGCTTGAATGAATATATAGAACATCTCTTTTGGAATTGTGATTTCGCAATGCAGGTCTGGTCGGCGGCGCCATTCACAAACCAGCTGCTCTTACAACCAATCACAAACTTCACAGAAGCATGGAAAGGATTAAGGAAGGGGGCATGTCTCCCTCCTACGGGACTGAGTTCAAATGTTTTTGCTGCTTGGATAGTCTGAACTCTATGGATTGCGAGAAATCATTGCATCTTTCAAAAACGAATATTCACGGTGGAGGAAGTCCTTCTCTAGGCAATACAATACGCAAAGGAGTGGCAAGCCCAATTCATCCCTAGTATCAGAGGACAGGCAACCGGAGTGACCCAGCCACATGAGAGAGCAGAATGCTATGTAGATGCAGCATGGATCCCGGTACACGAAAATGTGAGATTAGCCTAGATTATTGAGCTGGATAAAAGAGTGGTCATCCGAAGCTCTACTTTTTCAGAAGCAATTGCCTCAGCTTTGATAGCCGAGGGTTGTGCCATGCGGGAGGCAGTCAATATAGCGGCAGCTAAAGGTTTTAGCAGGATCACCTTCCTCTCAGACTCCACTTACTTAGTGATTGCAATTAACGGAACCAGCTCCGTCTCTGAACTCTACGACATGCATTATCTCTGATATTGTAGCAATGATAAGTCATTTTGAGGCTATTTCGTTTTTGGCAATTCCTCGGTCTAATAATGGGGATGCTGATCTTTTGGCTAAGAAAGCTCTTAGTGATTCGGTATTGAACTAATTAGTAATCAATGAATTTGGTGAACACAAAAAAAACAAACGAAAAGTTCGTGCTTTGCCAAAAAAGAAAAAGGAAAGAGAAAGAGAAACCTCTTTAATTTTTCTACCGTCTACGTGTCTTTCGATGTTCAATATATATATGTATAGTACATACGAGCTTTTGATGAAAATAGAGATGCAAACGGCGAAGAAGGCGATTCTAGGGTTACGGAATTCGACGGTTAGCCGTTGATTGTACCATGAGAACGTGATAGACCACTTTGAAAACCCTCGGAACGTAGGATCCTTTAACAGGAAAGACCATGACGTTGTCATAGGGTTAGTTGGAAGTCCTGCCTGCGGAGATTTGATGAGCCTCGAGATAAAGGTCGATTCAAGACCTTTGGCTGTGGCTCCGCTATCGCTGCTTCTTCAGTCGGTATGTTTAATACTACATTCTGTAGGGACCGTAAAACCGGATTTAGTTAAAACCGAGTTTAAAACGTTTAAATCTTA
>OVBE01008216.1:0-17461 GCA_900406425.1 Iberis pinnata
AACGATCGTCGAGGTGGACAATCGAGTTGCCAATCCACCTACTTTACTGCCTGAAGAATCTGGAGATTTGGTCATGTTGGTGGTTAAAGCTAGGTTTCTCGCAAAGCAACGAATCGATATAAATGAGTCTTGAGGAATTTTGTGGGCCAACCATTGAAGCTTTCGTCCCTTGTTCTGATCAGAGTGGTCCTTCTAGATCGGCTCTTGCTGAGGCTAAGGCAATTACTGGCATCAAACCTTTGATAATGGACAAGGGATGGCTACTCGCACTGGCAAGGCGATGTGAGTTTGGCGATCCTAATCTCTGTTTTAGGATTCTGGCTCCACACGAGAGGCCAAGAAGCCCACCGCTTGGGTACTTCGCTGTCTTCAAAGACTATTTTACGATGGTGCATTTGTGGTTTCTACTACATAAGTTGTTTGTTGCCTACTGTGCAAAATGGGTAATTTTCATCTTGCAGAATGCGACATCGTCGATCCACAACTTGGTGGGGATACTCGTCTTGGTTTCCAAGGCCTGTGTCGACGTATATGGGAAATTCTTCGAGGAGATTACGAAGATAAACAATACGTATGGAATTGTTGACGGGGTTAGTGTCAACACTGGCTTCTTCTACGTCAACTTCAAGAATCAGCAAATGTTCTTTACGGGGGGTAACGAAGACGATTTAAGATCGGAAACACAGGTGGTTCTTCGTGAAAGTCAATGAATCTTCGGCGCCGTCGTGCGATTACGATTATTCCAGGGGATGGAATTTGTTTATTGGTAGAAACTATTGGTGAGTTCGTCGTCCTTCCTTTTCTCTTACTCCTAACTGGCTCTCTTTTATTGTTTCAGACCATCCGCTAAATCTGAAAGACTACCCATCGCATTTCTTTGAAAACATCAGGAAGATCAAGGGTCGAGGGGTCGTTGAGTAGGAGTTGATAGACCATACGAGTGTTCAGGATAACCTCGACCACATTCATCACAATTAGTTATCTCATCTGCGCTTTTGTCTTGTCGTTTCTTGGATTGACCTGTTCTTATCGCTTTGTATGTTGAATATGCGTAGTACATTAGGAACGTTGTCCAATCCCTCGGAAAAAGGATGTCTTCGGCTTTTCTCGACGACATGAGAGCTAAAGCCTTAGCTAAGAAAGCAGCAGTTGTGGCTCAGCTCATAGCTCTGGTCGAGGTCGTCCCTAAGAAAACAAGAGGGATAAAGAGGAAGAAGAATGATCAAGTCATTGTGGTCAAGATTTCGAATATCAAAGTTGGCGCCTCATCAGCTTTGGTCGAGAAGGCTGCAGGTAAAAGGGTCCTCGTCGAAGGTAACAAAAAGAAGAGAACCGCAACGGACAAGCTGAGGGATCATAAAAAATCCTATAATGTGTTGGCCATCGTTAAGGTCGGGGAAGAGGGCGTATGTGTGGATGATTCTTCTCTCGTCGATGTTGGTGTTGAGGCTGATGGTTAGGAAGAAAATGTCCCTCCTATGGATACTCATGCTGCTTCGGGGGATTTGGCTAGGGGATCGTCGGTGCGTTACTTGGAGGGTTGTCCTCCGATTCCATTTGATTTTCACTATGATGATGCCCTGCGGCTACCCGACGATCTGGTCGCTTGTAGAGATTTAGTTCGTCGTCTGGTTGAGATGGGGACTTTCATTGAGGATGACGAGGAAGGAACTCTCGAGTTGTTTGATGATTTTGCAAGTTCTTATGTTAAGGTATGCCCTCTAGTTGTTTTGGAAATGCGTTTTTTTCGTGCTAACATAGGTTGTTTATTTTCTAGACGGCAGCCCTCACGAACCACATGTTCAGATGGTTCAAGATGAGGTTACAGAAGGTTGCCGCTACTCTTTATAGGGATCAATTTTCCAAGCTTTAAATGGCGAGCAAGAGAAATTGAAGGTTCCGGACACTCTTCGGATCACGCTCAATGAGTAGATTGAAAAGTCTACTGGCCTTGCTGAGAGGGCTAACGAGCAGGCGAAGTTGATCACTCAGGAACATGACGCTCTGAAGAAAGGATTCAACAGTCCCTCTACGAAGAGAATGGGGTTATGAGAAGGTACTTAGTCAAGGTGAATGAGGATAAAAGCCACTTTACGGCTAAGTTCAAGCAAAGTGTCAAAGATGAGGTTCAAAAGGCTCAGAAGGAATGGGAGGACCACATCGAATTTCGTTTTGTAAAGATACAACGTCATCTGACAGAAAAGAGGGATGCTGAGACAGTCGATGATTCCATTGTTTGCTACAAGAGGTCGAATGAGCTTTTCATAATGGTGCTTGAATTTGGGGGGTCACTCCCTTATGATTTAACGGAGGCTCTAAAAAGCTGGTAGTTGCGAAGATATCAGCTCGGAATAAGGTGGTCGTTACATAGTTGACTAAGGATGAATTGGGAGGTCCTTTAGCTCCTCCTCGGGTTATTGTTTCGGTGGCCGAGTCTTCCCAGCAGCCTGGTGACCATATCTCGACGAGTCTGCCTTCTGGTTCAATTGATCCTTCTGTCGAACTTGTTGTTTAATATGCTTTGTTTCTCCATGTCATTATTTTTGTCTTTTAGGTTTGTTTCCTGTTTAATGTAGACGCTCGTCCCCACTCTTTTTAATGAAATGTTCTTTCGTCTTACCCTTTTTATACTTCCATATATGCGTACAGTGTTTTGTTCTTGCACGATTTGTTTTGTCAATTTGCGAGATTAGACTCGAAGGTGCAAGGCTGCGATTAACCTTAGCTTTCCCTTTTTTTAACATACGAAGAGATGCTCATGTTTTTTTAGAATGTGCGAGTTGGTTTTTCGGCTTTTCATAAGCAAGTTTCATTGCATATTTAATTCCTTATTCCCTATTGATCATCTGGTCAGGATATTAATGCGAGTGTGAGCTTGGCTTATTCATGTTTGTGAGTCTGAGCTCGGCTTATTCATGTTTGCGAGTCTGAGCTTGGATTTTTTGTTCCGAGGTTCCAATTTTTTAAAAAATAAACGGGTGTATGCACCAAACTTTTTTTTTTTTTTGCAGTTACACACTTTTTGGGCTGCCTACGTACCCATTATAGGGGGATCAAGCCATTCATAGTTCATGTTACAATGTTACCTGACTTAGTAGTAGAAAAGCTTGAGGTGTCTTGCATTCCATGATTGGGGTTGAATTGTTTCTTCTAGGTCGGCTAGTTGATAAACGCATGGCTTGATGACTTTCATGATCTGGTAAGGTCCTTCCCATTTTATGCCGATTTTCCTGCGAGATATTCTTTGGTGTTCTCGAAGACGTGTCTAAGGAAGAGGTTGCCTTCAGAGAATCTTCTAATGTTAACATTCTTGTTTTAATATCTGGCTGCTACTTGTTGGTAGTTTTGAATTCGGAGTAGAACATGATCTTGTTGTTCTTCTGCTTTGTCAGGCTTATCGTGCAGCATTATGTTGTTCTAGTCAACGAGCTCTGGCATCTTCAGTTATCTTAGGTTGTATATGTTCACTTCAGCGGGTACCGTTGCTTCGACTCCATTGAGAACAAAGTTTTGTTGGTGGCTCTTCGTGGCGTAGTACGATGTGACTATAAGGAACCTTCTAGTTCGTCGGCCCATAAGCTCTTCTTTTTTTTATAAACGCTTTTTAAGTCTATCAATGATCCTTTTGTTTGTGGCTTTGGCTTGCCTATTTCTCTATAGGTATCTCGGCGCTGAGTATCTCTGATGTACATTCCACTTGGCGAAAAAGTTTTCGAACTTATGTGAGCATAATTGGGTTCTCTTGTGTGTGAAGATTTCATAAGGTAGACCATGTCGGTAGATGATGTATTCCCATACGAAATTTTGGACATTGTTGTCTTGGATCTTGGAGAATGCTTTCGCTTCCACCCATTTGGTGAAGTAGTCGGTCATGACAAGCAGAAATCTTATTCCTCTCGACGTCAGCATAGGTCCCACTATATCCATTGCCCATCGCATGAAGGGGTACGATGATGCATATGTTCTTAAGAGCTTGGTGGGCTGATGGCTCGTAGACGCGTGGCATTAGCACTGGTCACACTTGATTGCGTATTTGTGGCAGTCCGCTATCATGGTTGGCCGATAATGTCCATGTTTCTTTATCTTGAGAGCGAGAGCTCGTCCGTTTGAATTATTCCCTCCAACACCGTCATGTTTTTCTCTAATGACACGCTCGGCTTCGTAGATGCTGAGGAAAGTTAATAGGATACCGGTGGAGTCACGTCGCAATAGGTGTTCGTTGGTCATCATGTAATGGGTAACTTTTTCCTTCAGTTTACGAGCAACTCACTTGTCTTCTGGTAACGTTCCACCCGCTATGTACATATTGATCTCGTTTATCCAGTTGATTGCTGGTGGTTTGTGGTCTGCACCGTATTTAAAGTCGTCTTCTGCAGTTTTTGAGTCGTCGATAAAGTGTATGAAGGTCATGCAGATGCTTGGGTTAGCGATTTCTTCAACTGAAATGGTTCTACAAAGTTTGAGTTTGACGATGAGGCTATTACTGTAACGCGTCGGCTACCATGTTCTCACTCCAAGGGATTTTAATGATTTCAAAGTGATCTAATACTCGCGCTAGACTCTGGACGACTCTGAGATAGGCGTCCATCCTTTCTCTCTTTGCTTGTATATTGGCTTGCGGTGAGCTGAGAATCGTAGAATGCCCTTATTTTTAAGCTATGTTCCCTTTTTCCAACCTAAGTTAGGCGATGATTGCTTTGTATTCTGCTTCGTTGTTGGATACTTTGAAGCCGAGGCGGAAAGATTGATCGAGAATTTTACCCTCTGGCAATTTTAGTCAAATATTGATCCCTGACCCAATAGAACAAGAGGATCCATCGACGTGTAAAGACCATATTTGGGGAACCTTATTGTTCTTCATGAGTTTGGGAAGATAATCGGTGATGAAATCTTCTAGGATTTGTGATTTGGCGCTCGTTCTGAAATCAATGTCGTATTTGCTGAGCTCGACTACCCATTTTTCCATTCTGCCTGACTGGCTCGGGCTGTGTAATATAGTTTGGAGTGGCTGGGCTGTGAGGACGGCAATCGAATGTGATTGGAAATAAGATCGCAGTTTGCTTGCTAAGATGACGATGGCGTATGCTAGCTTTTCTAGTGTCGAGTATTGTACTTTTGCGCCATCTAGTGCTTGCTGACGTAGCAGATGGGTCGATGGTCACCACGATCTTCTCTTACTAGGACCCCGCTGACAGTGGTGGTGGAGACTGAGATGTAGAGCATGAGGGTTTCTCTATCTTCTGGTTTTGCTAGTACCGGCGACGAGGATAGGTACTCTTTTAACTTTTTGAAGGCACGTTCGTAGTTGTCATCCCATTCAAATCTCTTATTTACCCTTAGTAACAGATAAAAGGGTAAACATCGGTATCTCTATCTTGATATGAACTTATTGAGGGCGGCAACGCGGCCAATTAGCATCTGCACCTCTCGTGTGTTTTTGGGTGATGGTAGGTCGGTGATTGCGGCGATTTTCTTTAGGTTTGCCTTGATTCCACGTTGGGTGACGATGTAGCCCGAGAACTCCCCTGAGGTAACGCCGAATGTGAATTTGGTGGGGTTGAACTTCATTCCGTAGTGGTTTAATATGGCAAAGCAAGATCGCATATGGTCGATGTGATCAGCTCTAGACAGAGACTTGACAAGCATGTCATGGATGTATACTTCCATGGTACTGTTGAGAAGGTCGGCGAACATCCGGTTGACTAGTCTCTGGTATGTTGCCCCCGCGTTCTTGAGTCCAAATTGCATAACCTTGTAAAAGTATGTTCCCATGTCCGTAATAAAGACGGTCTTTTCTCGGTCGTGGGGGCGCTTCATTATCTGGTTGTATCCCGAAAAAGCGTCCATGAAGGAAAGTAACTTGTTGCCAGCGGTGGCTTCGATGAGCCTGTCTATATGGGGAAGGAGACAACTATCCTCCGGGCAGGATTTATTCCTAGCAGTGAAGTCGACGCATTCCCTCCACTTCGTACGCTCTTTGCGGTCCTAATTTCTTCTCTTTTGTTTAACGGGTTTGAAAGTTGGGTCGACATTAAGCTCATGGCATGTGATGCTCGAATCGATTCCCTTCATTGATTCATTTGACCATGTAAAGGTGATCAATTCTTTCCTTATATTTTCGTCGAGTTCTCGGCCAACTATGATGCAACGCTCTGGGTTGTTATTGTCAATGTTGACTTGGTCGATGGACTCGCACACGGAGCTCTTGCGTTCTTTGGGTTGCTTCGAGCTCCCGAGTTGTAATTGCTATAATTTTGAACTTTTTCTTGCTTTATGCTCAGTTATGTGATGTATTGTGTTTTAATGGATTTTAGTTCTTGTTTCATATTCAATTTAGGTAGATTCACTTGCATTTAGGCATGTATAGGCTGCATTTTCATATCATTTCATGTTTCAGGTGTTGAAGGTGAATCAATTCAAAATAGATATCAATTGGATGCAAATGAGCAAAAAATGGGACTTAATATGGATCAAAATAACAAGCCTTAAAGATTAAGAAAATTTGAAATTTTACAATGGAAATTTCATCACAACATCTTGAAAATTATTGTAGCCATGCATTCAAGCTTTCTAACAAGCCAAAATCACCTTAAACACCCTAGAAAATTGCAAGATATGAACCGGCAAAGTTATGATCCGCTAGATTGGAAGCTTCGAACCGCCCATCCCAAAGATGCATCTTTTACACCAGGTTCCATTGCGAATTAGGAGAAGACTCTTTTGTCAAATTTGTATTCCTTTGAGTCAGCTTTCCAAAGAGCTATAGCATGACACTATAGCTTCAAAGATGAGAGAGTAATGGACCCCAAATCTCATATCGGTTTGTCCAAACCGATCCTCAAAATATGAAAATTCGAGGGGAAAGGATCGGTTTGATGGATCGGTTTGGCAAACCGATCCTAGCCCAAAAATTCAATGTTCTCAACATTTTTTCAAGTTTTAACCCATTTTTCAATTGAGTTAACCCAATACCATTTTTAGGATACTATATAAGGTTTCTAAACGTAATTTTATCCTTATATCTTATCTCTTTTTCTCGTAAGAACCTTTGTAAATATTTTGGATCGTTGTTTATTATAAGTTTGAATCTTTGTTTTGATTGTGTTTCTTCTTCTATTTTTTGTTTCTAATCATGATTCTACACATTTCTATAGTTAGATCTTGTGTCTTATCCATGATTAGTGAGTAGTCCATTCCTAAGCAAATGGGTTAGGTAGATTAGGGTGATTAGATAATTGAATATGGTGTTTAGGAGTTTAATAGCTTAGATCTTCAATCAATAGGTGTTTTTAATGCTAAATTTGACATGACCATTCAAGTTTAGATCATAGGGTGAATTGTGCTCGAAAGGTGTTCGATAAAATTCATGACCAACTATTGTTTGCTAAATGACACTATCCAAGAGATTTTTTTTAGTTATGTTAGAGGTTTATTATGAATTAGATCTTATTGCCTCTAGATTATGCAATAATCCAAGAGATTGTTTTTAGTTGCATGATTAAGAGAAGGATTAATGTCATGAGAGTGGATTAGTCTAATTAAGAGAATTCTATACCAGAGATTAGCACTAGAAAGTGAGTATTAGCATCATAGAATGTCATTTGATCACCCGAGTCAATTGCCTTTGCACATTTTCTTAGCTTTTTATTATTGATTTCTAGTTTAATCTTTTGTTGACTTTTGCATAATTTATGTTCACTTTTGATTAATTTGACTTTTTGTTGACTTTTGTTTTCTTTTTATCTGATGGATGTTAGGAAGATAGTTTTAAACCAATTATCTTATTTGGCTTAGACTAGAAAAAATTTTCATAGGTTCTAGTGTGTTAATTTCCTTCTAATTTGGATTGATAATCTATTGTGCTACAATGACAATGATAGTACATTAGGAATTGAGGTAGAAACACGATAAAATACTACTATCATTATGAAGCAGGTTCTTGCTGCGCGTTGATTTCCTTTGATGGTAATCGTTCCTCTCGTTGTTGGAATCTTAACGCATTGGTGAAATATTGATATTGCTGCCCTCATCTCGCATAGCCACCATGTACCCACAATAGCATTGAAGATTGAATACTCGTCGACGACCTGGAATTTCATGGTGGTTAAGTTTCCAAATACCCTAATGGGAAACTTAATAGTCCCTAACGTCTCGACAGTGTCTCCTCCGAAGCCAGTTAGTGATTGTGTGGTCTTTTTAATCTCTCCTTGAGGATTCTGGTTACTTTACAATCTTTAATGACAAACTCAATTACAATAAAATCGTTGTGGGGGTCAATGAACCCAAGTGCATCGCTTGTGAATATGATGGGTTCGTGCCTCGATGGTCTGTTCGTCGATCCTTCATGTGTATTGAGAACCAGTTGCTAGGACTTTATTGTCGATCGAAAGGAGTTGTCGTGACGTCGAATTCCTCCATGATGACATTGATCCTCCTGCGTGGGTGAGGGATTTTTCCACCTTTTCGGTCATCTAGTTGTTTTTGAGGGGGAGCCATGTCCTTCTCGATGACCTGTCTTTTCGGTTTGGTGTTGCACTCTTTGCGATTCTGGTTTTGTCGGTAATTCTGGGAACGTTCCCTCAGGTTTTTTCAGCTCATCTCCATTCGTTCCTTCCTCGCCTTTCTTGATAATTTTGAGGAGCATGTTCTTCAGGTGGCGGCAGTCGGCGGTACTGTGGCCTTGTTAGATATGGAAATCGCATAAGGAATTTTGGACATCATCTCGCATGGGAGTTATTTACGTTTTTTGTTCATTGATGAGGTAGGTCGCATGCGTTTTTCCCTTTACATTTTTGGGTTGGCCTTCGTAAAATTGATATGGAACAAAGTGTTCCTCTTTGTCTTTTCCTCAATGAGTTTTAGTATGCTTTCAGGCCATAACTGATTTTTCTTCTTCCATTTCGATGAATTTGTTGACTCGATGGATGGCATCTTCGAGAATTTATGGCTGGTACAACAACAGTTCTTATCGGAACCTAGATTCGTACCACAGAGCATTCTTTATTGCGGCGATGGTTGCTTCATTAGAGATTTCCCCCTTCAAGACTACTTCTTTATATCGTTCAATGAAAAGCCTCAGGAGCTCTCGATGCCCTTGACTCAACGACCACAGGTCGACGGTTGATGCTTTCTTCTCTATAAACATGGAGTAATGCTTCACAAATTCTATCGAGGGTTAATGGAAGTTGTCTATTGATCAGGCTTCAAGATGGGAGAACCATGAAAGCACGGCTCCTCCGAGGTTTTCGATGAATAGCTGGTAGAGACCCGCGTCTCTTTCTTCTTATGTGATCTGGGCGCGACCCATCGCGATAGTGAAAGCAGTCATATAGTGGGTTAGGTCGGTGTTCCCTTCGAAGGTAGGGAACTTGATTTTTGCGGTATGCTTGATGTGGGTTTTGGTTATTCGTCTGGTGCATGGAATTCGTCAGGTTTCTTCGACGACCCCTTCAATTTTCGAGCTGATCTAGGAGATCGATGAACGAGAGAACACATTTCTCGGAGCTGGGATTTTAACATCCTTATTTTGTTGTTTTGGTTGGTCGAGTTATTCTAGGTCGACGGGGTAATAGTATGAAGGTTTGGCTAGAGTAGAGACGGGTTATCCGAGGTTGGCATCTGAATGTCTGTAGAACCGAAGAGGTTTTTGTTTAGGGCTTATAACTTAGCGAGTTACCGTTATCACTACTTTGAATTTACTCTTCAGTTATCGAGACTCCTTCTCTTGATCCTCGAGACGACGTAGTAGTGTTTAGTTAGTTTCCTCTTGCGTGGTCACTCTTCGGATTATATTCTCTGGCATTGTGTGTTTTTATTGATCATCGAAGACCTGGATGTTTTGATCTTCTGGCATGTTGGTGATATCTTCAACCAGGACGTATTCGTCACGTTGAGTATGGTCTGTCATGTTTGGTTTTGCGTCGTTGATTCTAATGTTTTCGTTTCCTTTCAGAAGGTTTCTAGCGAGTCGCCAATTGTTGGATCTAGGATTGAAAGTCCCTTGATTTGGGTTCGTATTTGAAAAGATTCAGGTTACAAAGTAGCAAGGTTGTCGAAAAGGTCCGACGAGCTCACTTTGAGTTTAAAGGAAATAAAATTTCTCTCTCTAACTTCTCGCTAGATTTTTACGGCTCCTTGTTGAATGATCTTTGTCTCTCTTTTATAGTCTATTTCTTTGTCATCATTTAGCTAGGTCGAGCAGTTGGTTTAGCTCGACAATTTGGTTTATAAGGCACTATTCAGCTCGGCGGTAGCTTCTAGGGTCATTGTACTGACTGTGCCGCATCTGACTTTGTCATGGACTCTTATTCCAGCTCGACAGGCTTTCCTATGGGCTTAAAGTTTCTTGAGCTTTACATGGGTGCAGCCCATATCCAANAGGCGGTAGCTTCTAGGGTCATTGTACTGACTGTGCCGCATCTGACTTTGTCATGGACTCTTATTCCAGCTCGATAGGCTTTCCTATGGGCTTAAAGTTTCTTGAGCTTTACATGGGTGCAGCCCATATCCAATATTATATTTTCTTAAAGCTCAACTAGGTAACCTTTTTTTGTCAACAAACTGATTTCTTAGTGAGTCTAAGAAGGGTGCAATACAAGAACATACAAAAAAAGTTTAACATGCGGAGTTCTTATATAATCTTGGTGGTAGCATGATCACACTTTTTGCTACTTAATAAACTAAATTGTGAAAAACCTAAGCACGTTTAAATTCAACGATGAACAAGGAATAATTTTTTTTTTAAAACAAAGACCAAAAGGTGATGGAAAAAAATAGAAAAAAAGAAGTCAAGAACGCTTCTAAGCACAACTATCGAATAAGCATGCACAACTAAAAAGGTCCTAAAGTTGTTGTTGGCGGTAGTGTCAATGCTCACAAGTGCTGCTCCACCTCCATCTTCTTCTGGTTTTTGCGTCTTTTTCAATCTTTTTCTTAGGTTATCTGTTTTGTTTATGTCATCAGGGTTTTTTCTCGGATTTCTGAGAATTCTTCCAATGTATTAGCTTGCCGCTCTCGAAATCTTTTCGGTGATCTATGGCCCCCCTTCCTCCATCGCTTGTGCATCCACCTGCACCTTCTGCTTCAGTTTAGAGATTTGCATATCTAGAATATATATATATATATAAGGGCTTTTTTCTAGATCTGGATGAAGTTTGGCTTCTCCGACCGGTGACCTCTTCTAGTCTCTATCACGGTATTGGCGGTTTCTAAAGTTCTCTCATGGGCCATAATTGCTATTGATGGTGACCTCTGTTTGCTTTTGCCCTCTCCAGACGGATATGAACCGGTCTAGGTTTCCATATTTTCTAAGCTCTGCATCGATAAACACAACTCAGAGTTTCCAAGCTCTTCAAGTGGATTTACTCTTAGTCAGTATTGCACAGACTTTCGGATCCTACCGACAACCTACTTAGCCTCTATTATCGTTTGAAGACTAAGCTCCAACCATTTCCAACGCCTATGTATGTTTCATCACGAATATATCGGTTCAATGCAAGTGTGGGGAGTGATATTACATCATATGGCTGGCAAGGAATGGATCTCGATCGTTTTACACGTCAGGAAACAACGTTCACTAAATTTCTCTTCGTTGATGGAGGAAGACATTTTCTCCTTTTGGGAGAGACTTTTTCACCTTTCTTATCGAAAGATGAAGATTTCAGACTCTTAGAATTTTTCACAATGGAAAATTCTAGACAACCCTCCTTCTGCTAGGGTCACGAGATAGTGATCATACCATCCTCTTTTTCAGATAGAATCACACCTCCATCAATTTTCCTTTTAAGGAGATGTGATATCTTTGGTTTCGTTGCCAATAAAGTTTGGCATTATTCTATACATTAATTTATCTTATATAGTATTTCCCTCGAGATCATTTCAATCAAAACTTAAAAGGTATCAATGTCATTTTGAAGTCACAAAGTAAGGTGATTACTTCTTTGTTAGCAGAAGACATCGTCTCAAAATCAACTTTGTCCACAATTTCGATTGATCCTTTCAGATTCCTTGCTAACTTCTTCTCAAATCTATTACGATTTGAGAATCTATCTTCATGTTTTGCAATTTGTATTTCTACTATAACAAATGCTTTTATAACACTTTATATCCATCAGCAGACAAAAAAAGAAAAAAAAAAAAACCATTTGCCTGATTATATCCTAGATTTCAGTTGAATATTAAACCCAACACAAACCAAATCAAAGGACTTGCTAAGGATGACCATTCTATATTGATTATTGAAGAAAATACGAATGCACATGGGCCCATGTTTATATGTGAGGATGTGAAAATATAAAGAGAAAAACAACAAACTCAGAAGAAGCAGAAAAGAAAACCTCATCTCATTTACATGGGCTCTCAAATATACGTCATGCATTGCCTTAGATCCTCTTCTTCCTTTCTATCTTAATCTCATTGGGAAACGATTTCGAGTATTGGTCGAGTTTCCCCTCCAGAAGCTTCCAAAGCTTCTACAGCTTCCATACTATAAGAGCGGCAACTAAAATAAAACACAGCACTCATCATTGTATCAATAAGCACCACAAATGAATACATCACTACAAGAAGTGGACCTTCCCATATCCTTGAAGAACCATCTCCATAACTCAAACTCTTCACTCTATGTTCAAACAATCCTTCGACAAATGTCAATCCTATAGTTGATCCTAGAAATATCAACAAACCTACCTGAGTCTGCCCTTTTATCAGATCACTTGCTCTCACCAACGCTTGTGGACCTGAAACATCTTCAAGAATCGAGATCACAATCGTCGTGTTGCATATAATTATGACGTTTGCAAACACTACTGAGAATCCCATACCAACTAAGATAGCTCCATAGGCATTGAAATCAGGAGAGAATCCAAGAACAAAGAAAGAGCTACAAACTGCAACAAGGAAGACGCAGAAGCTAGTGAGGCAAACAACAATGACAGTACAAATCCACAAGTAAGTGAAGACAAGACGTTTCCATAGTCTCTGCATTATCACCAAGAACTTGCTTATAACAACTTTTCTCCTTGAGTAAGTGCAATCTACAGAGTAAACAACAGCTGCTCTTGATAAAAGCGAGAGAGTGATGAACAAAGGGAAACACATTGCTGATGAAACAGCTGTTTCAGAGAATTTCTGACACGAGTTTTTCACGAAAGGTAGCAAAGGAAGACCACTGGATTTAGCGACTAAGAGAAGCCTCACTGTGAGTGAGTTAACCACTGATTGATCAACTAAGAGGTTCGGTAAAAGAATTGCAGAAACAGGACAGATCAAAAGAGCAGCGATCAACATGAAAGCACATAGATTGTACCGGAGAATGCGTACGGTTTCTCTCAAGATCTCAAGCGCATTCATCGAGTGAAATTGACGATCAGAGGATGATTCTCTCTCAAATTCCCGGGAATTGGATCGTTGATTCATTCCCGAATCCATGATTTTTTGAATTAACTCAAACGAAATAGGTTTTCAGATGCATACCATAACAATCCGTACAAGGAATCGATGCAGAAACCCAAATCATGAGATTACCTCAGTAATCATAACCAGAATTGGGATGATGATTTTTTACGCCGCGTTTAAAGCATGAAAGCGTGACGGAAGCTATATGAGAAATCGGGGAAGAAACAGAATTAACATATAAAAGGGGTTCGAAAATTGAAGGTAGGAAAGTGAGTGACGCTAACGAAAGCGTGAGACTCGGTGGTTTAGTTTTCGAATTCGAACCAATGAAACTCCATATTTAACACTTTGTTTTTTTCTTTTTTTCCACCTTAAAATTACTTTTATATTCCAAACACTTTTACGACCAAAAACACAATCTATGAAAGCATAGAATCTCAAGAGATATAACCCGAATATTCTATCTATCAAAACATAGTATCTCAGAAGACATAGCCCGATATACCGAAAGTCACATAAAAACACATATCAACTTGAAAATACAAAGCTAAAATGAGAATTGCTCACATTCGAATACCACATTCTTCCACATGACAAAGCAGGAACAACCAATAAACCGTCCAAAACGACTCACCAATTAAACATGTTGGATACCTGATAAGGTCCTCACTTGGTGTAAGTAGACTTCTGAAAATATATCCTTGCACTTTTTAAAAGAGGCAGAACGGAACCTTGGATGAGGTTTTTTTAAACCGTTACAAACACCGAAAGGAAAGACAGGGATGAGTGTCTATAATCCGAAGAATAGAAGACAAAATCAGAAAAATCTCGCTTGAATCTGTCGATTGATTTTGGTAGAGGAAGCTAGATAAGCCGCCAACTCGGTTCATCCAAAGATGGAGATAACAATCCAGGAAGGCCAAGAAGACAGTAGAACATATGTGAGCAAAAAGAAAACAAGACTCATAGCTAAAACAAAACGCAAAGATCTAAACAAGGAAAGCAACTAGAGAAACAAGATAGAACCTAAGTAACCTAAACCAACCCATAATCTATTCTCTGACCAAACCAAACCAAACCAGAACAACCAACAAGAGACGAACACAGAATAAACGCTTCCTCACTAGAGACCTGGAGGAAAACGAACATCACCGAAAAAGCCTAAGGAGGTTGAAACTGACAGATCTTGACCGGACAAAGTGACGAAAGCTAGGCGGCGGATAAGGGTAACACGTCGAGGAGCACACGTCGCCGAAGAAGGAAACCACCTTCACATATTCGGCTAAAGGCAGAAACGCGATGATGGAAACCACCGCACCGATGGTCGGAAGACCCGGAGCCCCGCCATCTCCGAAGGAAAAGCCAACATCGACAACAAGCCTGACCACGACAGAAAAAAGCTTTTCTGGAAACTTTCACCAAAGATGAAGCAGATCCGAAAACAGAAGAAAAACAATAGAAAAACCGAATGCACCGGCAGTGGCATTGAAGGAGCCACCACCGCCGAAACAAAGACGATTCAAAAAAGATGGCGCTTGTTTCGAAGAGCGAGAAGAGAGCAAGTTAGATTTTTTTAAAGGGCTATAGATTTCTATTTCTCTAATTGCAATTTATTATTTAAGGACAATTGTCAAAGAAAACAAAAACCAAATTTCTCTATTATAATTTTTGCCTCAATAAATACTTTCTCAGTTTCATATATTTTAAAAAATATTACCTCCATTTTTAATATTTGATGTTAGAGAAAATGCACGCAAATTAAAAGACAACGATTTTGAGCTCAAATGGCAAAATGCTATCTCAACAAAAACTAGAAATCGTCGGTTCAAAACTCGAATCTCACATTAAATTATACATTTAAAATATTTTTATTTAAAAAATATGATCTATAGTTATAATAATTTATTCAAAAAAATATAATAAAAGAATTGGAGCATATTTAATTATTATTTTTTGAATTTGTTCATTATTAATGAGGACAAAACTGCCATTTTAAAAAATAAATAGGTGATTTTTCAAATTTCAAAACATTTTAGTGTAGATTTCAAATAATTAATAAATTTTGGTATATTTTATCAAATAATTTTTAAACAAAACTAGGTAACTTACCCGCGCGTGCCACGCATGAACGCTTACATTAAAATGTTTATTTATACACTCATAAAATATAATATTATACAAAGGTTTTACAACTAAGAACACATTATGTTTAATTTATAATAATAATTTTTATCACTTCAATTATGATTTACATAATCTTGCATATTTTTTATTATTATTATTCAATAGTTTTTTTCTTTTCTTGATGTGTAATTTTGTATGTTTTATGTCTTGTAATTTTAAAAGACAAAGAAAGTTAACTTATAAGATAGGCTAATTCTATTATTAGCTCTAAATATTAGACTTAGTTACACTTAATTGATTATATCTTTGAAAGACCAGTTAAAAGGAAACAAAAATTGAGGTGTACTCTTGCATTACAATAAATAAATAAGTATACTAGGTTTATATATGTAACAAATATAATTCAAACATTTTGACAAATAAGATATTAGAGAATTCAATTTTAAAGTTTCTTTATATGTATATATTTATAAATAAATTCAACAAATTTTTATAAACTAATTGTTCAGATAATGTATTATTATGCTTCTATAATACTTTTCATCATAAAAAATACATTAACATATAGATGAAATCCGTTGAGAATAAAAACTATTTTTTACTAAGTTAACTATGTTTATTTTCCAACTATGATTTTGTACTATTTTGTTCACGATTGGTATAACTAGACCCGATTTATAGCCAAATTTTTTGTATGTAATTTTTGTGATCATGTAAATCAAATTTTTGAGCTAAAGGGTCCAGCAATACACTTTTATTGGTAGTGTTTGCTATTTATGCTATTTTTGACTTGTTATAAGAAGAGTCTGGAGGATTATTATTTTTTAGAAAACTATAGAATATGATTATGGTTAAAAAGTGTTAGGTGGAAATGACTTTCGAGTTGTACATACGATGTTAAACATTAAAATTTATTTATAAAAATATTTATATGGAAAAAATATATTATTGTTAACTAACATATTAATTTAAATCTACAACATGGACATTCGTTGCTAAATATAAACCATGAAAGTAAACATTTTTCATCATATATATGATTACATGGTAACCTTAAAATAAGATTTCCTTCGGCAAAGTCTTCTAGACAAATAAAACACATTTTGGTTTCATCATTCGTGTCATCAAACAACTTTTTCTCCAAAGAGTCAACTATTTCTTTAGTAGGCTGTCTTAGTATTTGATTATATGAATTTATTGAATCTTCAATTTGTTGCTCCAAAATATCATCATCACTACCATTTTCCTGGTGAAATTCTAATGTCAATGAAAAAGTTATAATTTTTTTATGGAGAAAATTCATTAGCAAGTAAGACATGACATGCAATATGAAGAGTCATATCCTCTATTACCCTCAGTTGTGATAGGATAATCTTTCTAGAAAGCACAAATAATTGTTTTTACGTTTTTAGTTTTATATGGAAATATAAAATTTATTTTTCAAATTTGTAAAAGCCAATATTTTTATTTAATTAAATATATTTTATAAAAATATTTCAAAAATCAAAATACTTTTTTAAAATTTTTTTCAAAAAATATTTAGAATATGATGTCGAAATCGTTTTAAAAATGACAAATTGGATTTTAAAGGTGTAGAAGTTAAATATTTGAGTTTGGGTTCTCTAATCAAAATTTAGGGTTTAGTTTTGAAGGGGTGTGGGGTTTGGTTTGAGGTTTATGATTTTCATCAATTACAAAATGAAAAAGGGTATAAAGGATTTGAGGGTGGTATAGGGGATTTGAGGAATATGAAATAGGGTGTTGAAGAATTTGTCTCCAAAGATTCAACTGCTTCTTTAGTAGGCTGTCTTAGTATTTGATTATATAAATTTATTGAATCTTCAATTTGTTGCTCCAAAATATCATCATCACTACAATTTTCCTGGTGAAATTCTAATGTTAATGAAAAGTTATAGTTTTTTTATGGAGAAAATTCATTAGC
>OVBE01008217.1:0-17459 GCA_900406425.1 Iberis pinnata
TGTTTTTCCTCTGTAACTACCTTTTACCCTTATTAGGTTCTTATGCATTTTTGTTTCCATTTATGCTCTTTCGTTCCTTGCATTCTCTTTTCACTTAGGACTTGTTGGAAACATCCCTTTTTCATATTGGCTTGACTTAAAAGCTTCCATTGCATCTAGTCTACTAGTACACACCCATTTGGATTGATAACCTTACATACTATAATGACCATGATAGTGGTGTAAGGGATTGATAGNAATACTATTATTAGGCTCTATCACGAGATCGAGCCAAGGTGGCTGAGAGAGCTTCGAGGGATCGAGCCAAAGTGGATGTGGCTCGATCACAAGATCGAGCCCAGGTGAAGGGGAGATCGAGCGAAAAGAGTTAGTTTGTGGTCGATCCGGACTTAGTGGCTCGATGGCTTTGGCTCGATGGTGATCAAGCCAAAAGCTGAGATGTGGTCTGATCACCTTTGTCTTGGCTTGAGAAGGTTCCGTTCCATGCAATTTCCGTTCCTCTTCTGAATTCTCACAAATCATCCTGAAAACTCCTGAAAGTCCTGAAAAATCTCCAAAATGCATGTATATGCAAATGCTAATGCAAAAAGCCCTAAAAATCACAAACTTGCTAACAACAATTATAAATGAGATATATGAACACCAAAAGACCTAAAAATTGATGCTAAATGACTCTAAAAACCATGAAAATACAGAGACAACAACTCTCTAAAACTAAATCTTTGCTTGCCCTCAAGCAAGTAATTCAGAAGTCTGGGTGAGAGGTTTGAAAGTGGGAACTCAGAACCAAAACATGCTGCTAACACAGGTAATGTCAATTTCATTGTTACTAGTTCTAGAATGCAGTCCTAAGATCAACCTACTTAAAAACCTTAGCCATACTTATCACAGTTCATCACAGACCAATTACAACTTCCACAATGCATTCAAATTCATTTGCCCCCTTAACATTCATGTATCAGGAACCATGGATCAAGTCATGTACGTTCAATGAACTCATTTGGTCAAGGACATGTTAAGGAGTAAAGATGACCCATTTATGCAATGGTTAATGATTCAGAATAAGGGTTCTCTCAAAACGGGAATGAGCTTTAGCAGAAGGCTAAAGGTAGGAACACTTAGATGCATACAGAAATAGAACTTCATCTACCCAATGCTAATGAAACCTAAGTTTTTTTATTCTACGTAGGAGGTCCTAAATCTACCCTTTTAAAACTTGAAGTGATCTTACTTATTCCCATTTTCCACTTTTCATCTTTTCTTTAGCTACACTTAGGAGAGGTTTCTTTCATAAACGACTGTAGTTGTTTCATGAACTCACTTACTTAAATTCTTATGGCTTTTGACCTTTTTTCATTTACACTATCTTACCCTTTTCATTTTATTGTCATATAATTTTCTTAATCTGCACTAGCCATACTTCTTTTATGCCATTGTTCCCCCAAAATTTCTACTAGAATATTCTGATTCTTTTTCATTCCTCTCCTAAGGTTCTTACTTTACCCTTCCTTTTATCAGCTACCAATACCCTTTTATTCATCTCCACCCAAGCCAACATCCAAAATTGAATCCCACGTAGTCCTATCTAGTCCAAAAATCATGGACTAGAACTACATAAGATCCTATTCCTGTCAGTTCGAACCTAACATGTTCTACCAAGCTCATTCCATAAAAGACCTGCCACTCAGTAATAAATTAAGGGCTTGAAAGAAGGCAAGGTTCAAGGGTAGGGATTCTACTTGGGTTAACCAGAGTGGTAAAAGATAGAAGATAACCCAAATATGTATATATTATCCATGAGTTCATATTCAGCACACAAGCATGATAATTATACATTCAAATTCAAGTTATAATAGATAGGAGAAAACTTCAAATCACAACATGCTTCAGGAGATAAATGATCATGCAAGTTCACATTCCAAGCAAGGTGCAGTTTTACTTCAGACTATTTCAAGATGCATTAGACAACTAATGACCAGGGCTCTTACATTTTCTAAGAAAACAACATATTTACAAGGTTATCATCTTCCTAGTTCACTATGCAAATGCAAATGAACAACCTATAAGTCTAACTGATAGCAGTATTTACCGTCTACATTCACCAATATATATTGAATATCCCCAAGGTAGTTGATATCCATTAGCTTCGGTGTTCAGACATTTCTTCCAAGAGGTGCCTGAGTAAGTTGTAGGATGGGTGTTATCCACCCTCCGGTTTGTATTTGAGGTGTCGTCCCCTCCCTTGCGTCCAACTAAGGTCTTTGAACTTTAGAAATTTATGCAGGAATATCTTCAAAAGGTATGGTTTCTCTTTATAGACATTATGGAATAGAGCCTTTGTCTGTAGAGTGTTGCAGACATGTCGCTCAATTCCCAGATGCAAGAAGTCCATTTCTTCTGCCAAGACAGTGTTGGTATCTCGTCTAGAAAAAAAAAAGTTTGCTAGGATTTGTTACACATATCTCACCGCTGGGTGGCGGATACATGAATTCTTGGTTCATCCTGTCCTGAAGTCCTTGGACCCTATTACATCCCAAATGATTTGGATCTCGTCGGGGACACTTTCGAACACATCTGGTTAAAACCTTTGACAATTGAAACCATAGATAGTTTCCAATTTTCTGAAGGTAAATCTTTATGTCCTTCCATGCAAATTCTGGAAGCATATAAACCCTCCCCCGTTTTTGTCACCTTCCGTTCCTGTGGAATAGAACACTTTTAAATAAGCTAGGAACATGCACGTTGGTTTCTGGTGAGCCTCGAACTCTATTGTAAGTATGTTTGATATACCCATATCGTTTAACATAGCTTTTACTTGTTCCAGGATGCCTAGGGTTCTTAAAGTTTCTGCATCAGGGAATGTTGATTCCATAAATTCCATTTGCATCAGTGCTCTATAGATGTCTTCCACTAAAGGTCCACTCGAACTACTAGGCATTCCTCTGTTTGACATGGTGATATATGCAAAAAGGATATTAGAGTCGTTAAGTTATCATGCACGATCCAAGCTTACTAAAATTGATGCTTTAAACCCTTGGATTAAATGCTTTAAATTTTCATAAAAGCGCGTGAAACCGAAACCGAATTTCAGGAAATTTCAAATCGAAAGCTATCTAATATACATTCACGAAAAACATATTATGGAGCTCAAGGTGGAAGTTTCTTAAGCTAAAACCAAGTCCAGTTCATGTTTTCAACACTACCTTAACACCTAATTCGAATCAATTTTCAAGTGCCAAGACCGATTTTTTTTAAGAAACGTTTCTAAAAAAAATCTTCGTTTGTAAAAACGTCAAAACCGATTTTTAATAGAATTGGGGACCAAAAATCGCAAGAGATAAGGAATGAAACCGAATAAAGGTCTTTAAATTCTTGGTGAAATACCCTTGTAGGAGCAACTACTTCAAGTGGAAAGCCTTAATAAAATGATTTGAGAAAGAGAGTATGCAAGAGAGTGAGGAGTACTCCCTTCTTATAGAAGCTTGGCTAGAAATTGAGTGTGGTAGTGAGGAGTGGTGAGTGGAAACATGTGGGTGAGGTTCAAAGGGGCGGTATGTGGAGGAGGTTTAAAGAGGTGACATGGGAGCGATGGAGGTGTAAGGGTTTTGTTGGGGAATCTTGGAAAGGTGATAGGACACTTCTTTGACATGAGGTGAGTAGTGGGAAAGTGGTGAAGTAAGTGGAAATTCTTGTTTGGCTCGATTTGAAGTATATGGCTCGATGGGAATTGCTTGGCTCGAAGGTGCTTGAAGATGGCTCGATCGTATGTTTTTGCGGCTCGAACATAGCTTAAACATAGCTTGATCACGGGTTAAGAGTTGGCTTGAGCATGCATTGAAAATGTCTCGATCAAGGCTTGAAGAATAGCTCGATCGTATGTTGAGACGTGGCTCGATCATTCTTGAGTGCTTGGTTCAATCTCATCTTGAAGATGGCTCAAGCATGCCTTGAGAAATGGCTTGATCACTTCTCGTGTCGTGGCTGGATCTTACCGAGAAAGTGGCTCGATGGTAATTTAGCACTTGGCTCGATTACTAGCGAGACATGGCTTGATGGTGGTGTTGTCGTGGCTTGATCAGACCTCGTGCTTCGGATCGAACACTTGATTAAAAACTCAAGCTAATCCATTCCCCATTTTACCTCACTGCTTAAATCCCCGAAATGTATCTCCTAAGTACCAAAGAAACCAAAACTAGTTTAAAACTAAAATGCATTAAATGGAGTACTTAAATAAAAAGCATTGAAATTGAATATATACAAAGATAGACATGAGACTTCCTCCCAAGTGAGCTTGTTTTAAGTCACTAAGCTTGACTTCCTATTTTTAAGATTAATGACCATGAGACGGCTCCCCAAAGAGAACCGAGATCTTTTCTGAGACGACTCTATCATCACCGTGCTGATCGATATTGTAGTTCAACTTTGACTTTTCATCAACTTCTACAGCAAGTATGATGTCTTCACCAGACAGGATTTCCTTGATCATGAATTTTGTAGAGCATTGTGGATGCACATTCCCCATATAGTACCTGAACTTTATGTTGAGTAAAAACTCTTGGTCTCCATTCTTGATCTCAAAGTTTCGGGTACGAGGTTCCAAACATTTTTCAGAAATTGGAGTGTCTGAAGGTGGTTTTTGAGGTGGTATACGTTCAGGTTGACGTTTGAACTCAGGATTTCCTTTTCCTTGACTCTTCAGATTATTCTGATCAGTTTACATCACTAATGTTCTGATTTCCTCTAACTCCGCAGGAACTCTTTTATTTGGTTCCTTAATAGGCTTGAAAGCTTCATGGTGCACTATAAACTGTGTTAGATCCTTCCCCAATTTGTCTTCAGCTGAATAACTACTTCAGTACCCATCCTCATTGTTGCTCTCATTCCTCTCCTTGATTGAGAATAGTTGTCCTTGGATGGTAAGCTTCTTATTTTTTCTCTTGATGTTAAAAATCATCTTCGGGCCTTTTCTACATTCAAGTTGATGTGACCTTTCTTGACGTTGATTACAGCTCCTACTGTTGCTAAGAATGATCTTCCAAATATCAAAGGGTCATTTGGTTCTTCATCCATCTCAAATACCATAAATTATGTGGGTATTTTTACGCCCTAGATATTGATAGGTAGGTTTTCCATGATGCCAATAGGATACCTGATTGATTTATCTACAAACAACAAAGTTATGTTGGAAGCTTTGAACTTTTCGAATCCCATCTTCTTGGCAGTGGACAGAGGCACTATGTTGATAGATTCTCCTAAATCACAGAGGAATTCATTGAAGGTCAAGGGTCCTAGCGAGCATGGAAAAGTAAATGAACCGGGATCCTCTTGCTTCTCTGTTATCAAAATGTTGCACTCAACAATTGGTTCCAGCACTTCTTGAGCTATCTCTTCATTCATAGGTTTCTTAAAGATGTCTGGGTATTTCGCCATGATCTCTTTCTTGAAACGTGATGGGAATGAAAATTTTGGAACATAAGGTGGTGGATATTGCATTCTCCTCTGAAGTAGATAACTTATCAATAAGAACATGTTCTTCATAATCCATAGTTGCAACTATATTTGAACTCAAACCCCCCCCCAACTTGAATCACACTGTCCTTAGTGCAAATAGTAGTGGAAATTGGAGGAGCAATGTCAGAGGTATTCCCGAGATAATGGCATTGACATGAGCATTTCGGGTTTTGTACAGACTTTCCTGGAAGTTGACCGTTCGTAGAAGCAGAAGTGGATGTTGTCTTTCCTTCGAGAGTAGTAACCCTAGAGTTGAGACTTTCAAGCTTCGTATAGATGGCATTGAATGAAGTGTCCATCTTGTGTTGAATTTCACCAAATTCCGTTGATGTCTCCATGGCACTATTGGCTTGACCTTGAAGAAGTTGCTATAACATAGCTTCAATGTTGAAAGGTTGAGCTGGAGGTTGGTTAGATGTGAAACTAGGAGGTGAACCAGTAGGTTGTTGTTGTGGTTGCTGAAAACCATTTTGCNGAATTTCACCAAATTCCGTTGATGTCTCCATGTCACTATTGGCTTGACCTTGAAGAAGTTGGTATAACATAGCTTCAATGTTGAAAGGTTGAGCTGGAGGTTGGTTAGATGTGAAACTAGGAGGTGCACCAGTAGGTTGTTGTTGTGGTTGCTGAAAACCATTTTGCTATTGTTGCTTTGGGAAGAAACCACGGTTCTGATTTTAGTTGATGAATGGTGTAACGTTCTTATGTTGTTTCGGTTGATACACTTGGTCCTGTGGGTTGGCTACGTTGTTGCTTTTGTAAGAAAGACCAGATTTGTTGGAGTAGTTGATGAACCTTTTGTTATAACCACCTTGGTTCTGCACATAGCACACTTCCTCTTGCTGGTTAACATCCCCAGCTTGAATCTGAAGTTGTTCTTCATCAGTGATGAAGTGGACTTGATGTTGTTGACAAAGGAGTATCCTGTCCAACTTCTCATTCAGAGCCTTGATCTCTTTTTTTTTTGCTATCATCAGATGCAGAACCACCTCGAGGTTTTCGGTCATAGTCTTCATTGTAAATCCCATCACACTAAGCAAGGTTTTTCACAAGCTCCCATCCATCATCAATACTCTTGTTTAGGAAGTTCATGTTGTTTGCAGTGTCAAGCAGCATCCTTATCTTTGGTAGAGCACCACGATAGAGAGTGCTGAGGAGTGACGCTTTGCTTAAACCATGATGGGGGCACTACATAGTATAGTTCTTGAAGCGTTCTCATGCTTCAGAGAAGGTTTCAACGTTTCGTTGTGCGAAACCAGATATGTCATTCCTCAGTCGTGTTGTGCGAGAGATGGANGAAACCATGATGGGGGCACTACATAGTATAGTTCTTGAAGCGTTCTCATGCTTCAGAGAAGGTTTCAGCGTTTCGTTGTGCGAAACCAGATATGTCATTCCTCAGTCGTGTTGTGCGAGAGATGGAGAATAATTTGGCTAGAAAAGCTTTTTTCAAGCATCCCAGATGGTGATGGAGTTCATGGGAAGTGACTTCTCCCATTGATGTGCCTTCACGCCCAAAGAGAATGGGAAGAGGCATAGCTTAAAAGCGTCCTCACTCACACCATTTATCTTCGTGAGGCTGTAGAAGCGATCAAACTGGTCGAGGTGATCGAGTGGATCCTCCATAGACAGACCATGGAACTTGTTCCCTTGCATCATTGCTATCAAGTTATGCTTGTTTTCGAAGTTGTTATTCTGAATTACAAGTGAGTTGATTCCATGATGAATGGTGTGAGTATTTGTGTTGTCACCAGCACCAATAGTGTGCTGGTTATCTCGTTCAATGTTATCTTCCATTTGTAAGTCCAACCGTCTTAAGTGTTCCACACGATCTTATTCACGTCTCGCCCGAGAGTATTCTCGTTCATACACTGCTATGCAAGTACCTGAAAAGAAAGCAAACAAAGGAAAACAGGTGAGTATGGTAGTAAAACGAAACTTGATCTCAAAAGATCCAAAATCGAGAATGTAGCAAACAAACACCCAATCGGAAACGACGCCAAATTGATAACAGGTATTTTAGGTATCAAATCCCATTACACATACATGTCATTGTAGTATAAATAGGTGTCAATCCAAATGGGTGTGATGCTAACAATCAAGATTGCAATGGTTCTTCTAAGTCAAGCTACCAGTAAAGCGGGTTTTGCTAACAGGTCCTAAATGAATAGAAGATACATAAAACTAAAACATAAACAAAAGGGAACATGCATAAGTAAGTAAAAATGGTAAAAGACAAGATAAGTAAAAACAAAGGAAATGTAAAAGAATGAAAAGGATGAAATCAAAGTAAGGGTCCCTAAGGATGAGGTGATTAGGTAGTGTTCCTCCTCGGACTCCCTAAGCGTCTAACATACCTCAAACAATGAGCTAATCCCTAGACGATAGAATCACAAGCAATCAAATCCAATCCCTTGGAAAATGAAATCAAACAAGATGACAACCAGACCTAACTCCCGTTAGCGGAACTACACCTAACCGGCATTATGAACCATCTACCTAAGTCAATAAGCCTCCCAAACAACTAATTCCTTAGGCTGAGATGTATATCCTAAGAATCTAATTCCTTAGAAGGGGATGCAAATCTTTGAAATCAACTAGATCCGGTCACTCCAATTAAATCACTCTTTGGGTGTTGAAGTGCCTAAGATCAGATCTCAACGGGTCAGGTCAAAATTTATGCTTTAAGTGCAATGAAACAGAAGGGATCTATTAAACTATAAATCTTAGACACCTAGGAGGAACGAGGAAACATCACCACCCTATCCCATCCTCAAGGAACCTAGGTCACTACTCACAAATCATATGAGATGCAAAATCAGAAGAGAATGAAAGCATAGCTACTAATGAAAACATTTTAGATCAAAGGTCAAGAACTAAGAACAGACTTTTTGAAACCCTAAAGCGGAAGAAAAGATAAAACAGAACAAGTATGCAGAAGATGAAAATCTAAAACATCAAGAACATCAACCCATAAAATAAGAACATCAATGGAACATTAACAAAACAAAGGAAAATAATCAAAACTAAAACGGAAGATTAAAAGATTTAAAACCTAAATCAATATGCACCAAATAGATCACAACCCTAATCTATGTAGGAAAGTAAAGGAAAACAGAAGATTAACATAAAACTTATAAGAAATTTGGGTTTTACATGAAGAACACTAAGAAAAAAAAGAGAAAACATTAAACTTAAGACAAAACCTAAAAATAGCAAAAAGAAAGACTGTCCCCCCCCCCCAAATTGGAGGCATTTTAGGGCTTTACATAATGTTTAGGAAAAGCCCTAATAAAAGACAAATACAATCATTAGATTGGGTCTTGGGTCAGGTCCATCCAGATTCGAGTTGGAGCATGTGTGGCTCGAGCTGAGAAATGCTTGTGATCACGCCATGTAAAAGTGGTGCAGAGACGAGACGAGATTTGGCTTGATCGCCAGATCGAGCCTAAGTTGGTCTGGCTCGATCACGGGATCGAGCCGTGGAGATGTGTGGTTGAGTGGTACGAAGGCATGGCTCGATGGTGAAAGTTGAGGTGGCTCGATCATGAGATCAAGCCAAAGATCAAGGTGTGGCCGAGTTAGAGCTTCGGGAGATAGAGCCAAAGTGGATGTGGCTCGATCACGAGCTCGAGCCAAGGTGGACGAGAGAGCTTCGGGGGATCAAGCCAAAGTGGATGTGGCTCGATCACAAGATCGAGCCAAGGTGGCCGAGAGAGCTTCGGGGGATCGAGCCAAAGTGGATGTGGCTTGATCACGAGATTGAGCCAAGGTGAAGGGGAGATCGAGCCAAAGGAGTTAGTTTGTACTTGATCCGGACTTGGTGGTTCGATGGTGATCAAGCCAAAAGCTGAGATGTGGCTGATCACCTTTGTCTTGGCTTGAGTTGGTTCCGTTCCACGAAATTTTCATTCCTCTTATGAATTCTCACAAATCATCTTGAAAAATCCTGAAAGTCCTGAAAAACCTCCAAAATGCATGTATATGCAAAAGCTAATGCAAAAATCCCTAAAAATTACAAACTTTCTAATAACAACTATAAATGCGATATATGAACACCTAAATACCTAAAAATTGATGCTAAATGACTTCTAAAAACCATGAAAATACAGAGACATCACTTGTTTCATCGGGTTCCCCACAAAGAATGCATGGTTGATAGTGTCCCCAGTTGCGCATTCATCTACCTGTTGAGAGTCTGTCAAGAACATCAAGCCAAGAGATGAAACCATACCTAGGGGCAGACTTTGAAAACCATATCGACTTTGTCCAAGGAAGATTGGGATATGAGTTACTTAGTTGTTTCCATGTCTTGGTAGAGGAGAACCATGATTTGAGTTCATCATCCTGATTCCAGAGAGGCTAGTATGGATCTGAGTTGGGCTGCGGTAGTGGTAATTAGGTAATCTAGGCATGTAAATGTCTCAAGTGTGCGACCTTTGAGAAACATAAATGCCACCCTTGCGACAGTATAACATCTACAACCGAGGCTTGGTGAGGGATGTTGAGTTCCCAGGGACTGGAGGGACCTGAAATTTACCCTAATACACCCAAGGGGGACCAAGACTCATACCAGAAGGAGGTATGTCTACCATCCATGATGCACTTGTGGAAGAATTTCGAAGCAAGTGGACGGAGCTTGAGGATCTTTCCCCAGATACATGAGCCTCGTATAGGCATTTAGGTGTCCCAAAATGAAGCTCCACGAAGTAGATATTGATGTATCCATGTAGCCCATAGTGACTTTGTATTTGCATGAAGCCTCCAAACAAGGGATAATGAATAAACAATAGATGTGTCCGCGAACTTACGAATCCCCAAACCACCTTCCATTAGTGGCTTGTAGACATTAATCTAGGCTAGCTTAGACATGTGACAGTTTGAAGGGGATCCCGACCAGAGGAAGTTTCTACATAGGCTATCAATCTCACGCAAGCAACACTTAAGAAGGCGGAAAGCAGACTGCCGGAAGTTAACCATACTGACGATAACAAACTTGATAAGCTGTAAGCGACCTGCAAAAGAGATTAATTTCATAGACTAAGAGGAGATTCGAGTCCAGATACAATCGATGATAGGCATATAGTAATTGCGTGAAAGCCTCTTAGTAGTGAGTGGTAGGCCTATATAACGTATTGGTAGAGCTTCTTGCTTGAATCTCATAGTAGCGCCAACTTGTAGTACATCTTGATTCGGCTGTCTAGTGAAAAAGATGGATGACTTATGGACATTGACATAGAGACCCGAAGCTCGACCAAAGGATCCCATGACCTGCAGAACACCATTTAACGATGTGTGCGACCCATCAGTTAAGACGAGTATGTCATTGTCAAAGCATAAGTGCGTGAGACCAATATCTTAACATTGCGGATGGTATCTAAATCGGCTAGAGGAAGCAGCTACATCAAGGACCTTGGACAAGACATTTTTAGCGGTAACATGGAGGTAGGGAGAGAGGGCACAACCTTGGTGAATGCCACGACAACTAGGGAAATAGCCCGCTGGCTTGCCATTGACAGAGATTGAGAAGATAGTTGTGGAGAGGCAAAGGTGGATCCAATGAATGAATTGGCTTGGGAAACCCATAACCTGCAAAACTGAGATGATAAAATCCCAATTAATTGTATCAAACGCCTTTGAATTTCAAGCTTTAAAGTGCAGCGACGAGAGATTGATGCTTTGTGATAGTCTTTGATCAGCTCTGTACCTAGCATGACATTCTCCAAAAGGAGGCGATCTTTTATAAAAGCACTTTGATTGGGAGCTATGAATTCCGGCATGGGAGGCTTCAAGCGGTTAGCGAGGATCTTGCACATGACTTTGTAGATGATGTTATAACAAGATATAGGGTGATAGTCTCGAATTGTTTATGAGTGATTGCCCTTTGGGATAAGGGAGATGAGAGTTGCATTAGTACCGCGGGGAAGAAAGCCATAGATGAAAAACAATTGTATGGCAGCCACAAAATTTTTTCCAATTAAAGGCCAAGTGGCTTTGTAGAACTCTGTTGTGTACCCATCATGACCCGGAGCTTTGTTGGAAGGCATGGAGAAGAGCGTTGCTTTTATCTCACCTACAAGAACAGGGAAAAAAAGCAAATTCGATGAAGAGTAAGAGCATTGATACTAAATAAGCTCCAATAATGAAGGGGAGGTGAGAGGTTAAGCGACAACTTCATGTTGAAGAAAGCATTTAAAATGCTCAACGGCAGCGGATAGCAGGAAGGTCAGTAAGAATATGACCAGACTGTGTTATAAGGCGTCTAATGGAGTTATGGGAAGCTCGGGAAGTGCCCACACGTGAAAGAAACCAGTGTTATGGTCGCCTTGTCTAAGCCAATTGATTCGTGATTTTTCCCTATAAAAAGATTTTTCAGCTTTTGAAAGGGTGTTCCAATGAGATGCAGCCGCTTTTTCAGCTTCGAAGGTTGCAGTTGTTGGTGATAAAAGGGCGTCCGCCTGGTGTGCACAAAGAGTGACGTAGGCCTCGTGAGTTTGAGATGAGATATCGCCATAAACAATGGAATTGAGCTGCCGGAGCTGGTATTTAAGGGACTTGAGCCGAAGCTGTAGCATATAAAGCGCCATGAAAGATGGTAAAAGAAAAGTTCTGGAGCTCCAATAGGTACCTAGAACCTACAAGAGGTGAGAAATATCAAGCACGAAATTGTTAAACTAGAAAGGTTTACGAAGAGTAGTTATTGAGGAGGAGAATTTGACAACACAACGAGCGTGATCCGAGACTCCATTTGCCTCGAAAACTGTATAAGAGGCAGGAAAACAAGTAGATCAGAGATCGTTAACCAGAGCACAGTCTATATTTTTCCCAATTGGGTTCTCATGACAGTGGTTCCACCATGTATAACGCAGTCCAACATAGGCAAGATCAGTAAGGTCGCACGTGTTAACAAACTCCTGGAATTGAAGCATGCTAAGTGGAGACCAAATATGATTGCATGATTGCTCGGTGGTGGCTAAGATTTCATTGAAAACTCCATAGATAAGCCAAAGCATTGGGGAAGGCCCGCACATCACCCGACTACGCTGGAGATAATGCCAAAGCTGACTGATTGGAAATTAGACACATAGACACAAGAAATAAGAACAATTGTTCCAGATTGCAGCATGACCGTGATGAATTGGGACAGGATGATGATCTGAGTTATAGTGAGCCCTCGGCACCAGCAAACCCATATTCGTCCAATACGGTGAGAGTTGTAGTTATGGATTGCGTTCCAACCTGCCATAGAGTCCTGCAAAATACGAGAAAAATTGTCAATCTGTACACGAGTTTCCAAAAGAAAACCAAACTGAGGATTGGCTAGACCGAATCCAATTCCAAACAATGTTATGTTTAAGCCTCGGGTATTCCATGCAAAAAAGACATGGCATCACTGTCTCTGAGAGAAGACGTTGGTTTGCTTTTTCACAGTTACTATCTTCGGTGGTTTACGAGATGCGCCGGGAACTTGTTGGTCAATTGGTTTTGCTTTGGTTCTTCTACTATAGCGGCCTGCTGCACTGTGATCCTTGGTAAGAGTAGTTTCGGTGTCTGAGATTTGGCCTTCTTCTTTATCCTCATCATCATCTTTCGGGTACGAGAGGACAGAAAAGCGGGAAGGGGAGGATGTCAAGTTGTCAGAGTGCCTGACTTGTTTGTTATTTGGAGGGGATTGAGACTATCGACCCTGGCTCTTGATGGTGGACCAGTCTGAGGTACCGTCATCCTTTTCTTGAAGAGACAAGTGGACGGCTTCGGTCATTGTTATTGGAGGGAGAGATGTGTTGATGACTTCAAGTGAAGGGTCATTGAGAGAGACACTGGCCGTGGAACCGGTGGTCATAGTTGCTGGCTGGGTACGCGGGACAATGTGGTTGAGTTCATCAGTTGTTACAGCTAGAATCTCTTTATAACCTGCATGAATATAATAAAAACAGAGTCAGTTTGTAGGGAATAAAGTTAGTTCGTGGTGCAACAACATGAGAAAAGGCTGTCGTTTCCGAGGCATGTGGAAAGTCTGAGTGAAGGGTTTGATCAACGAGTGAATCTGAGTCGATAGTGGTCACGTCGATAGTTGTCTGTATGCCATTTTCACACGCGGCCTGAATAGAGGATGAATTGAGCTCTATTGGATCCATCACGATTTGAGTTGATGGAGGAGTGTTGCTATTAGAAATCTGATCAGACTTGTTTTTGCATTCTATGCTTTTATGTCCCCAAGAGTGACATAGAGTACACTTTGGAGGAAGCCATGGAAAAGAAACTAACACATTAGCGTCTTCATTTGTGAGTTGTATTGGTTCAATCGGTTCATTCTCAAGGTTGACGATCAGCAAGACTATAACGACATCTAATCATATGCATTTTTCCGTAGTCGGGTGAAGCCGTTGTGTTTTTCTCTTTCTTTATTTATTTCCACCTCATTCAATATTTTTCATTATATAAACATTTAAATTGAAATAATTAAATCATAAAAACTTACTTAAAAATAGTGAATAATGAATTTGATTAGTGAAATATAAATCCATAAATAGTTGAACTACTTAAAAACAATAATCGGGCTACATATGTATGTAAATCCTAAACTCTAAACCCAAAATATAAACCCTAAATTCCAATATATAAATCCTAAACTCCAAAATATAAACCCTAAGCTCAAAAATATAAACTCTAAACTCCAACATATAAATCATAAACTCCAAAATCTAAACCTTAAATTCCAAAATCTAAACCCTAAACCCCCAAAATAGAAACCATAAACTCCAAAATATAAACTCAAATCCCAAAATATAAATCCAAAACCCCAAAATATAAACTCAAAACTCAAAACCCCAAAATATAAATCCAGAACCCCAAAATATAAATCCAAAATCCA
This sequence comes from Iberis pinnata, assembly GCA_900406425.1. NCBI lineage: Eukaryota > Viridiplantae > Streptophyta > Magnoliopsida > Brassicales > Brassicaceae > Iberis > Iberis pinnata. Next base: position 14,387 of record OVBE01008217.1, read on the forward strand.
AAAACATAAACCCAAAAATCCCAAAATATAAATCGTAAACATCAAAATACAAATCATAAACCCCAAAATATAAACACTAAACCCCAATATATAAACCAAAAACCACAAAAATGAACACAAACCCCCAAAATATAAACCCAAAACCCATAAATAGTCAAACTAATTAAAAACAATAGTCGGAATACTAATGTATATAAACTCTAAACCCCAAAATATCAATCCTATACACCAAATTATAAACCTTAAACTCTAAATTATAAACTCAAAATCCAAAATATAAACTCAAAACCCCCAAATATAAACTCAAAACCCCAAAATATAAACCTAAACCCCTAAATATTGACACAAAATTCCCAAAATATAAACCCAAAATCCTAAAATATAAACTCTAAACCAAAAATATAAACTCTAAACTTAGAATAAAAAGAAAAGAAATAGTCAAATTCACTATTTAAAAAATATATGTCTGTTTATAAAATTTTAGTCATGTTAGAATTTTTTTTAAAAAATTATTTTTTTGGATAAATTTTGAAATTTATCATATGAATTTATATGATTTAATTAGCAAAAGNTTAAACCAAAAATATAAACTCTAAACTTAGAATAAAAAGAAAAGAAATAGTCAAATTCACTATTTAAAAAATATGTCTGTTTATAAAATTTTAGTCATGTTAGAATTTTTTTTAAAAAATTATTTTTTGGATAAATTTTGAAATTTATCATATGAATTTATATGATTTAATTAGCAAAAGTAGGAAAATGGGTAGAAATTTCCAAATCATTTAAAACACTAATAAAAGGAGTAAGAGAGAGAGAGAAGAGGGCGATAGAGTATATAATATATATTGACGGAAGAGAGGAAAAGGAACAAAGTCTATATAAGTAGGTGTTAGAAATCAAATTTAGAATGTAATTTGGGTTATATAATGATATTTCCAATTGTCATAAACCATCTACACATAATTTTAAAATAGTCTTTCTTGTCTGTTTTTTTCTAAAATAGAATAGATAAAACAGAACTTGATTGGTGTTATTTGAGGGATAATGTTATTCTTTATTTTTCATCCTTTAAGGTAAATATACACATGTGGGTTTTTTGCCAAAAACTGATGTACCGTTTATGAAATATAACTATTCTTAACGAGAATCAATCTCTCTCTTCTCTCTCTCATAAAAACCTCTCTGACTGCTTCTCATCGTTCATCGCTTTTTTGTGGCCGGCGTCCGGCAATAGGCCGGTGCTGTGCGTTTTTAATAGTTTTCTTTCTTGGAGTGTTGATAGCCTAGATCTGTTGGCACTCTCTCTTTCTTTCGCAAATGACTCCTCTCTTATCCATCGGGTTCCTGCATGCGGCGGTTTGGTCGAGATCCGCTCTTTCCGATTTCTTGCTTCGGTGTTAACTCAGGGAGATCAGGTGGAAAGCGGTCCTTTCTGTGGCGAGATTACGGTTTTGCTCTTCAGATCTGGAGTGCTCTCACTTCTACACCTGCCTGAAGATTCCAATCGGAGATGGAGATCGGAATCCGGTGACCGGTTCTTCACCTCATGCATGACCCAACTCTGTATTATGGGTTATACTTTCTTCTGTGTCAAACGGAGGATCTATGCCACCACCGCTTTTGGGCTTCAATTTTTCCAACTTTCCGATGTCCCTGACGGAGCTTTGGAGGTCGATTCCGGCGGTGAACAGACAGCGCAACAGATTCCTGGCGATCTTCTACGACATATGGGCTTAATGGGCCACATTATTATTTTTTGCAAGCCCATTACCTATTTTGTTCAGGCTCATAATGTTTATAGTTTTATGTGTACTTATATTAGTTCTTTTGCTGTCAACTTATTATGCTTATGTTGTGCGAAGCAACCTCCTGAGGGTATGTCATCGGCGCTTAATTCCCGCAGCGGTCACAGACCGATCTATTGGGATATTAGGGGTTGTGTCTCTCGGCCTAGAAAGATATTTCTTTTTAGGTTCCGCGGTCCTTCGGGACTTATTTCCATATTCCATTTTGGAATAGTTATTTCCTCTCATGTTGAGAGCATGTGCCCAAACTGGGTTTGTAACTTCCCCCTGGTGGGACTTCTTCTNTAAATAACAAAAAAAAAAAATTCTTAACAGACAAAAAAGGAGCCATATATAATATCAAAGAATAAAACAAAGCCTCAACGAAGTTAAATACATCTCTCTCTCTCTAACACCTCTGTGAAGCTCACCGATTCACCTTTTTCGCCGCTGGTGTTCAGCCACCGCACCGGCGCTAAACGGCCCATTCTCGTTTTTTCTTCTGTTTCCTCTTTATCGGTTTCCCTCTACTCCATTTTCCCGGTTTTCGATTTATCTTCTTCTTCCGGGGACGCTTGATATCCGACACCATAGTTGTTCTGCATATTCTCTCCCTCATACCGCTTTCACCAGATCGGATCTCATGAGCTCTACCTTTCTATTTCTTTGTTCCAGATCTAGACAGTGGCTTCTTTGCCACAACTAGTGGTACTTGTGACATCGGAGTGGATGTAACATAGCCGACGATGGTGAAATCGGATTCGGATCATTTTCCCGGTTGTTATGGCTTATTGGAGATTCTTGGATAAAGGACGATTTTGGTTGGCCAGTTCTTCGGTGGATGATGTCTCTCTCTTCCTCTTCTTTCCTCTCTCTTGATGGTGGTCCAGCTTGCTGGAAATTCCGGTGTACTAACCCTGCGTCGTTGCACTGGAAGTTTGTCGGCAGCAAGGCAGGTGGCGACTAGAATCAGAAAGAGTTAGGGTATTCACTCTACCGGTGGGATGTGTTTTGGGCCTACGTCAATATTTCTCCAGGCCCAATTATGTTTGTTTAAGGCTTTTGTTCTCTTAAGCTTTTTAAGTAGTTATTTAGAAATAATGGCTCGATATATATCAATATGTAAAAAGATTCACTCAGCAGGTTTCTACTTAGGCGCAAAAAGTGAACGATCGACTACTCGTGTCGTAGACGAGCTGAACAGGACGCGATTACGAGTTCAGCAGAAGGCGACTACGGGCTGAATAAAAGAGGACTAAGTCCAGGTAGTTCCGAGATAAGGGGGAAGC
>OVBE01008218.1:0-17457 GCA_900406425.1 Iberis pinnata
ATCAGAGTTCAGAAATCCTCTCAAATACAGATGTAGATCTCTTCTCTCCGGAACTCAGCGATAAAACTTGTTCTAAAAACCTAATAAAACTTCTCTCTCTAGAATAATAAGCCAAAAGGCTTTTAATAGTTTTGAAACAAATGAAAATAAAGTCTAAATAATAAAAAAACTAATGATAGATCTTGAGGTCAAATGCGTCTTTTAGCTCGTTTCTCATTCTGCTCGACATAAGGGGATCGATCGATCCAGTGATGGATCGATCGATCTAGGCTTCCAGGGATCGAACGATCCAATCATGGATCAATCGATCTAAACTTCCGCAAAAATCCAAGTGCTTTGGATCGATCGATCTGTCCATGTCTGAGATCATTCTTCATTTTGCACTTGAATTCTTCCAAAAGTCATCCTTTTTACTCCAGAGCGTCCCAAACACCGAATTTCCTGAAAACATATTAAAAAAACAAGGAAAACACTCGGATAACACTAAATAATAGGTATAAATACCCACTACAAGGTGTTAAATCCGAGTGATATCAACTCCCCGAGACTTAGATCTTTGCTTGTCCTCAAGTAAAGCAAAAACCATATCTAAAGAAGAGGTTTGAAAAAGACCACACAAGAACTCTCAGAATCTCAGCAACCCAAATTCAAACATCAAAACCACAAGACACTAATCCTAAACAACCACTGCAAATTAACTGTTTACCACCACATAACCAATGACATGCTTCATACTCTAAATCCCAAATCAATCAAACCATCAAATCATTTCAACAAGCTCTCTACATTCTAATTAGTATAGATAGTGCGTTCTTGCCTATGGGGTATCGATCAATGCCCGCTAAAGTATCTTTTCTATCAAAGCGACCATACCTAACAGAGCATCCAACGACTTCTGGTCCTGACCCTTTTCCCCCCTTTCTCACTTCTTTTTGAAAGAATCGCACTTTTCTGCGTTTTTATTTTCTTTTTTTATTATTATTTTTTTCGAAAGAACCGCACTTTTCTGTGTTTTTCTTTTCTATATTTTTTTCTTACATTCTAATTAGTATAGATAGTGCGTTCTTGCCTATGGGGTATCGATCAATGCCCGCTAAAGTATCTTTTCTATCAAAGCGACCATACCTAACAGAGCATCCAACGACTTCTGGTCCTGACCCTTTTCCCCCCTTTCTCACTTCTTTTTGAAAGAATCGCACTTTTCTGCGTTTTTATTTTCTTTTTTTTTAATTATTTTTTTCGAAAGAACCGCACTTTTCTGTGTTTTTCTTTTCTATATTTTTTTCTTACTGATTTTAAAGCAGACCGTCAATGACTACGGACTTCTAGGTCACGCTTTCAACACTTTTTCTAAACCGGTTTTTCTGAAGGGAGGGAGAGAAAAGATCCGGATCATACTCAAAGAACTTGTCGGTTTTACAGAGAATTGAAGAGAAAAATACCCAGCTTTCAAAGTATAATCAACACCATAATCAAGAAAATTAAGATAAAATTTAAGTCATATCCAAATAGATCTAGCATCAAATCATTAACAATCCAAAAGACCGAAACTTTCAAAAGTATAGAAATCAGTCAATGGGGTTCCAATCCTAAGTGCAACAGTTGATCTAAGTCAGCAGTCAAGTAGAGAATGATATCGAACTTACATCGGGTTAATAGTCATCATAGATTCTGTTCATTATTCCTTCGACTCGACTAGACTCATCTAACAAAACAAAAAATTTGAAAATTTTCGCCAAAATAAAAAAAACACCAAAATAATGTTAGTAACTACCATATCCCCTCCCCCATACTTACTTCACACCGTCCCGGTGTGAAAATAAACCCAGAAGAAGGAAAAATGATCAGAATATAAATAAGTCTAAACACAAAAAATCCAAAAAAAAAAGAAAATACATAAGTCCAAAGTGAAAAAGATAACCAGGAAACGATCAATCTGAAGCATGCCCCAAACTTCTAGCTCTTCGCGCTCTCCTACCTAAAGAATCCTCGTCCTCATCACTCCTATCTCTATGTGCTCTGAAGCAAGCCGATCGTTTGATCTTCGCTAATGCGCCCCATATCCTCTGAACCATGCTATGGGTCCTCTTAGCAGCATCTGCCGTCCATCTGATTGTCTTGGTGTCCGTTAAGTCGGCTCGCCAAGGTGGCAAGTCATACTCACTGTAATCCTCAGGTAGGATAGTGAGTCATCCTTTTGACTAGGTTCTCGCTGCTGTCTTTGAGTAGACAGTCTACTATGAAACGACCCTCAGGAAAGTCGTTGTGCATCAGGCACAGGTTCAACCCCGTCAACTAAGCGATCAACTCCCGGAAGAAAACAAATGTTCTCCAGGGAAGAGACGCTAGTGAGATCCTCCTGCAGCAGCAGGATCTTGCACCTTTGACCTCCGGAGTCCAGAAAAATATATGCTCGGTCCTTGGTTAACCACTTGTTCGAGAAAAAGAAGGGCCAATCCACTCGGTTGCTTGAATCAGGGTAACCAGGCTACCCATCACCTTAACCCAAGACGGGTTCCTCAGCGCGTCTAGCTTCCGGCTAGCTATGATCTTAGCAAAAATCCACCCAAGGTTGGCATCATGGCGAACCAAATCCTCGTCAGCCATATAAGTCACCGTCGTGTGATGAAAAATGGCGAAATGGAGGAGCTCGAGCTCCTGAGAACTGACCACTGCCGGTTTAGATTTTCCAAAGAAAGTGAGCCCCAATACCTTGAGTGCAATGCGAACAGCCGGGTTGTGGATGCCGGTAAGCTTTGCCTCTCTAGACTCGTACCGCCCGTGCGCTATAACGTCCCACAAATCCATGTAGGAATAGAAGTTTGGCAACTCAGGTAGATGCCCTTCGTCCCAGAATCCGAAAAGGGGACCGAACTCGACCATCGAAATCATGTGAAGAATACCGCAGCAAAAGAACTGTACCTTGGATTTGGCGATGAATGGGTTCCGCGGATCTGGACCGGGGGTGTGGATGTGGAACAAGGCTAAGAATTGCTTTGCAAGGTCGGGACACAGAGGGTAGTCTCATAAGGGGAAGGTTCCGAGACCCATCCGGTGGAACAGCTACACAACATCACCGTCTAATCCCAGCGCTACCAAATTCGGCTCCAACTTGCTCTTGATCAAAGAATTATAGAACATGGAATCATACTGATCCCATTTGTTGGAGAACTTGCGCTCCTTCCAACCTTTGTGACCTTTGAGTTGTGAAACCACCAAATCAAGGCGGCAATTATTGAACCGCGTCCTTGGTTTCCGAGGCCATGGAGATTGAGTGAACCTCAGATCAAGGTCTGGATCGACTTCTTCGATCTCATCGTTGTTGGTGCTGCTACTAGCGACCGCTTTTCCCTTTTCCTTAGCGGTTGCTTTTGTCTTCTTCGCCGCTGGCGGTCTAGCAGAACTCGAGCGATCGGTCTGCGGCTGAGTCTGCTTAGCGGATATGCTCTAGGTTGATTTCCTTGTTTTTATAGTCGCAGGTGGACCTCCTACGTCACTCTCGTTTCCGGAATCATCCAAACCGTAAAAGTAGTTCCGTGTATCCATCCTGAAAAGAAAAAGACTCGAAGCAAAATGAGTGTCTCCTTCAATCCAAAACATCCATATCATGAAGTTTCATGCTCAAAAAAACCGATTTCAAAGGTTTTAATACAATCTTAATGGGAATTTTCAAAATAAATCGTAATAAAAACCAATAGAATTCGAACCAACATATTCTAGCAATCCATATTCAATCCTAGAGCATTCCACATTCTCAATCAATCCAAACAACTCCCTAGAACCATCCAAATTCCACAAAATCCAAAATTCCTTTTGAAAACTCAAACCGAACTTATCAAAATTGAAAATTCGACATAAATAAAAAAACATCCATATGCATGTATCAATCAAACCCCAAATACATGTATTAAGGCCATAATCCATCAATTCCAATCCTTAAATCAACCAAAATCCAAAATCCCTAAAAATCCCAAAATTTTAGGAATTTCAAAGAGAAAAAAGGTTGCTTACCTTGCTTGAATCAAAAAACCTGGTTTGATATTCGGAAAGAGCTCACAAAATCGAGTGAAACAGGCTCAAGAAACGCAAAAATTCGTTGAGATATGAAGGAGATTGAGTTTGAGAGATTTTGAGGTTTTTGAAAAGTTTGAATGTTTATAATGGAGGAAAAAGGGTTTTGGATCGAATGGGGGAGAAGAAATAAGGTGAAAATCGGTTTAAATTGATTAAAACCAGTTTAACATCCAAAATTCGGTTCAATTGAAGTCAATTTCGACTTACCTGGACGACGGATCGATCGATCCAAGTTCGGATCGATCTGAACTTACGTAAAAATTGCAGTTTTAAGGATCGATCGATCGGACTGCTTCCTCGAATCAGATTCCGATGGATCGATCGATCTCATTTCGCTTTGAAATGTTCCCTTGTCTTTGACATGAATCGTAGCGAGAGATGTATGCATGAGCATCCCTGAAAATTTTTAGCCACCAGAAACCTGCTTGGAGTACCTTGTAAACCGTCATGAATGTAGCAAAGTGACCAGCAAAATCTGAACCATGAAAATGATACATAACATTCTGAATCTCCTCTTTAGGCAGACATCTCCGAAACATACCATCTTTACATAGCTTGTAGAGATATGGTTCATCCTAGTAGTAATGTCTGACATCCCTCAAGAACTTCTTCTTAGGGTATCCCGAGAAATCCTATGGTCTAACATTAGCGGCTAAGTAGTTAGCAAAATCTCTTAACCATGGAGTAATCAAATCAGTTTTATGGGGTCTAGGGATGGAGAAATTCGCATCCGCGATAGTGCTTTTTCACAAATGCGTTCCTCTGGAAAAGAATCATCTATAAGAACGTCTTCTTCGACTTAAAGTCATGAAAGGTGATCTGCAACTCTATTCTCAATGCCCCGCTTGTCCGTAATCTCCAAAAGCAAAATCCAATGTAATAATATGGGTTTAGCATCTTTTTTAGAAAGGAGATACTGCAATGCCACATGATCGGTGTGGACTACTAATTTGGATCCTACTAGATAGGATATGAACTTCTCAAAGGCAAAGAAAATTGCTAGGAGCTCTTTCCCAGTTGCTACATAATTGCGCTGAGCTATATCTAGAGTCCTAGAGGCATAGTAAATGACGTGAAGCTTCTTATCCTTTTGCTTTCCAAGAACAGCTCCCACAGCGAAATCACTTGCATCACACATTACTTCAAAGGGCTGGTGATGGTGTCTACCCAAAAGAAGTTATTAGAAACTCCCTCAACAGCCTCTGTGATGGTGTCTACCCAAAAGGATTTGGCATCTAGAGCTGGTTTCTTCAAAACATCTTGGAGATTGAACTTCATAACCATACCACCGAGATGAAGATCGATCTTGCCTTTCTTCACATCAATAATAGCTCCAGCTGTTGCCAAAAAGGCTCTTTCCAGTATGAGAGGATCTTTTTGTTCTTCTCCAAGCTCCAGAACCACAAAGTTGGTTGGAACAAAAGCTGTCCCAATCTTCACAGGAAGGTTCTTAAGAACTCCGACGGGATACTTCACATAACGATCAGCAAGAATGAGTGAGATCTTGGTGCCTTTTATATCAGTCATACCCAACCTTTTAGCCACTGAAAGAGGCATAAGGTTCACACTAGATCCCAAATCACAAAGAGGTCTTGCAAATGTAATATCACTAATCTCTATTGATAAAACAAAGCTTCATGGATCTCCAAGTTTCTTAGGCATACGGTTTTGAAGTATTGAGCTACATTCTTCTGTGATTATCATTGCTCCCTCTTCTAAAGTGATCTTGCTCATGAGCATGTTCTTGACATATTTCTTTAAAGAAGGAATCATTTGACAAGCATCAGAGAATGGTAATGGAATGGTTAGTTCTTGGATCATCTCCTTGCACTTTGCATATTCTAGATCTTTTCTAGACTTCTTCGGTTGCACTGGGTATGGAACCATAGGTTTGTAAACTCGAACTGGAGTTTCAGCGTTCCGGGTAATGGGATCAATCGATCTCCTTAGTTTTCGAATCTGAGATCGAAGGATCGATCGATCCAATAGGGATCGATCGATATGAACTTATGGCAATCCCTGGATCAATCGATCTCCACCTCTACGGATTTTTCTAAATTCCCCTTTTCTACATATTTTTCAGTTTCTTTGACGAGAACTTCATCAACTTTTTCTTTCACAACCAGAGAATTCCCACTTCTCAACATAACAACATTCACAAACTCCTCCTTGGAGCTTGAATCAGACATCCTAGAAAGAAAACTTGGTGGTCTCTTCACAGCTTCAGCGATTTAAACCACTTGAGTATCCAAATGCTTGATATGAGAAGACAAGCTTTTGAATTTTTGATTCAAATTACCATATATGCTATCCATCTTGACATTAAAGTTCCTCTCGGTATGTTGCTGACCTTCTAGTATCTTTTTTAGCATAGCTTCCATCTTATCCTCTTGTTGAGCTCGAGGTGGAGTTGCCTGATGATAAACATGCTAAGATCAATGTAAAAAGCTGCCTTAATTGTCGTTTGGAACAAAGCTCACATTCCGGTTCCCTTAAAAACCATTCCCTCCAGTGTTTTGCACAAAAGCCTTCTGGAAAAAACTTTTGTTGAACCCTTGATTATATCTTGGGTCGAACACTCTCTAACCTTGGCTATTGATGTAACTCACTTCTTCTTCTACAACATGGGGAGCTTGAAGAGAAAAACAATCCACTTCAGTCTTCTCTATGTCTTCAGACAGTTTCTGATTCTGATTATTTAGAAGTTGAGTAAGAAGCATTTTCACTTCAGCTAGTTCTGAGGATTCGGAGTAATATGATCCTCCCCTTTTATCCCAATGTGGGCAATGATTACTGCTACTCGCAGCTAAATTGCCTATAAGCTGATATGCTTCATACACTGGATTGGTCATAAAACCTCCATTACTAGCTATATCCAAAGAAAGCCGATATTGCTGCTCTATACCTCTGTAAAAGGTGTTCAGAAGATTCAGATAGGAAAATCCATGGTGAGGAAAATCCTGATGATACTCCTTGAATCTTTCCTAAGCTTCATAGAAAGACTCTGAGGGACCTTGACGAAACTGAGAAATCTGGTTTCTTAGATTATTAGTCCTAGTAGGAGTGTAGAACTAATTCAAGAACATGGATTTACAGTCATCCCAAGTTTCTATGGAGTTAGGTGGTAAAGACTTTAGCCACCTTAGAGCTCTGTCCGCTAGAGAGTGATTAAAGAGCTTACAATTCATAAAGTCTCGAGGGACTCCATCAAGCTGGACAGTGCTGCATATGTCCTCAAATCTGTCTATGTGATCCATGGGGTGCTCAGTAGGAAGACCATAAAATTGACTATGACGTATGAGCTGGAACAGAAAATTATAATCCTGTCTCTGAGGTTGATGAGGATGTAGAGCATTCCTATTAGTGAGGAAAGCGTCAGGGTTACTGAAGTTTCCATTGAGAACCCTGTCTTGTTGAGGTGGGTGATTGAAAGCCTGTTATAATGGGTCATCTAGCAAAACGACTTCAGGTTCCATCTGATTACCATTACCACCTCTTTGAACTCCCTGTGGCACTTGATTTCCTAATTCTCCTCCTCATATCGGATTGATAATTGCATTGTCTATCTCAAGAGGTGAAAGTGAGTTGTTGTTTAACCATGTTTCATCAACTGGGATCCGACGAACTAGAGGGGGGACGTTCGGATCTTCGAGAAAGAACGGATTAGGAATGAGGTTATCCCCCATCGTGTTGGAAGATTGAGATTTCCTTCTCGCCTTTCTGATTGAGCGTTCTAGATCCAAGAGTTCCTTGTTACTAGGGCTGAGTAATTCCTTTGACTTGTTAGATCACTGGATCATCAACATGTAAAAAGGAAATTCAAGAATAACGAATCACGATTAGTACTGTAAAAAGAAAATATCATAGTCTAAACACTAAAGAAAACTTAAGAGGCACTATTGGTCCTCGACAACGGCGCCAAAAAACTTAATACACTCAGGTTTTAACCCAATATATTCACTGCAAGTGCACAGCAAACATAGTAGTATAAAAGGGATCGAATCCACAGAGACCAGAAAAGCGTGACTCTCAGTTTAAAATCGAGTTAAGCTAAGAACATATTAAAATGGTGATTGTAACCGAGAAATGAAAACAACGATAAAATAAAAATGATTGTAAAACGATTAAAGAAAATGCTAGGCAATAGAGAATTCCGCAGGTACTCATGTTAAAGGTCAAGGTTAACATGCATGATTGATTACTGAAAATAATTCTCAACTCGAAAGACAACAATAGACTAATCTTCTCCCGAAGTATTAGACCCTATTCTCGATTTACTAAAGATAAACTCCCGCCGTATTTAGGTAATTCGATCATGCATTTCAATTCAGATTCGATAAGTTCATAAGCCCCTAAGACAATACTCCTGCAAGCAAAGACACTTATTCATCTATATTAGATTAGACTTCTAAACTAAATCTCTTTTAGTTTATAATTCTATGATCAATGAACTAGTTAGCTACTCTAATTCATGCACTAAGAACGAATTGGACTGAGAATCTAACAAGTTTCAATCCATTCTATCAAACCCTAACGATTAACCTGGTTTCCCCTAGGAAAACCCTAAAACCTAACAAAGAGACTACTCAGACATGATTGCAAGCACAAAAATCATAGATTGAGTAAACATTGAAGAATTAAAAAGCCAAATTGTATATAAAGAAATCAGAGTTCAGAAATCCTCTCAAATACAGATGTAGATCTCTTCTCTTTGGAACTCAACGATAAAACTTGTTCTAGAAACCTAATAAAACTTTTCTCTCTAAAATAATAAGCCAAAAGGGCTTTTAATAGTTTTGAAACAAATGAAAATAAAGTCTAAATAATTAAAAACTAATGATCGATCTTGAGGTCAAATGCGTCTTTTAGCCCGTTTCTCATTCTACTCGACATAGGGGATCGATCGATCCAGTGATGGATCGATCGATCTAGGCTTCCAGGGATCAATCGATCCAATCATGGATCGATCAATCTAAAATTTCGCAAAACTCCAAGGGCTTTGGATCGATCTTCCAAAAGTCTTCCTATTTGCTCCAGAGCATCCTAAACACCGAATTTCCTGAAAACATACTAAAAACACAAGGAAAAAACTCGGATAACACTAAATAATAGGTATAAAGACCCACTAAAAGTTGTTAAATCCAAGTGATATCAAGAATCCACGTGAAGCATACATGTATTGATATGAGGAGCACCTTTTTGAATGCGCTTGTAGTCAAAAACCTTGTTATCTGTTATTCCAGCTGAACGAATCCTCTCAATATATTCAAGGAAGTTTGGGGGGGGGGGGGGAAGCCGCCGAAATTGAAGTGTAGATATGCAATCAAACGAGACATATTAGATTCTCCTTTATATATAGACTTACATCTCGGCTATCCTAGGTGGTATCAACCGAAGGTCTCTGTCCATTTCCTCTTGGTGAGCTTTCCTACATTGCCTACAAAATCTGGCGTGACCTTAAGAAAGAAGTATTTCTCCCTCCAATCATAAATTTTGGTATATGCCGAAGTATCGATCAGCTTGAAGCGAGCCTTGAAGTTGATGTAAACGAAGCATGTGTTTAGCTTCGTACCCTTCTGGGTAATAGGGTTAATCCATGACATGTTCTCTAGATACCTGACTTCAAACTCGACCTCAAATTCTTTCCCAAGTGTAAGGAGACCAACCCTGTGCCTTACCGAAGCAGCAAATAACTGTGAAATGACAATATTATGTCTCGCACAATAATAGATCAGAAGCTTGGGAAGAGGAAGCTAGATGTGGCATTTTCTAAAGAAAGATTCGTATAGGCAAATCTAGTCTTTGGGACAATCCCAAGGCATTTGATGCGGGTCTAGGATCAAGATCAGGATCCTGCTGAAGAAAGGAAATTCGTGCACCAAATTTTGAAGTGTTTGATCTGTACATTTGGTAGGTCAAATGTCGGTCTGCTCGCCGTCCGGCTGAATCCAGTAACTATAGCTAACTCTTTCTTCCGGTGCGACCTGCATGTCTTCGATCCCTAGATCATCCCGGGAAGCAGAAGCTTTGTTTAAGCTGGAAAGCTGAAGTGAAGACATTGGCTCAACTAAGATAGGTGACCGAAGTATTTGAGAAATAATTTACTGAGCTATAAGTAATCTAGAGAGAGAAACGAGAGAGAAGGGAGAGCGTTTTGTACCTGCAAAACAATTTCTCAAAATCAAGTTAACGAAAGTGGAGATGCGAGAAGGTATTTATACTCCAAAAAGATCAGTTACCGAGAAAAAAAGAATCATTGCGCGTGGGAGGATTCTTAGACTAAGGTTATCTCAACACATTATCAATTATCCAAAGGGTTTATCCAATTTTTGATAGAATTCATTTTCCAACCATTTCCGTCAGTTCTCTAGACATTAAAGATATGCCTCTACATGAGCTTATTCAACCCAAGAGGTATAGTCCCAATTCCTGCGTGTAAATAGGTTTTCTTAGAAAAATACTTATTTTTAGGAACTTGGCTACGCAAACTGTTATAAGTTATAGTATCCTCGAGACTTGCATAGACAATTTTTTAACTAAATATTTGGTTCTCCTTGATCTTTTGACAAGTATATTTTCTCCCAACAAATCTAGTACAACTTGAAATTATGTTCCATTGCATTTCCCCCAAAACCCGCTACAGATGGCGTGAGATTCTTGCATATTATGTTAGATAATAAATTGGCATTGCAAAGGCGACTAAATTTAGGAGAATCTATTTACCTCCGTGAGATAAGAACCTATGAAACTAGCCTCGAATCTAGCCTTCATTCTGTTATGAAGATAATTCATCATCTCAACCTTTGAGACGCTCTAATATTAAAGGAACCCTAAGTAAATTCTAGCTCCACTCTCATTTTAAATTTTATTAACCCTTTTGATTGATAACTTCACCCTTGCATCCACTTAAGCTCTAAAAGTGATATATGACTCTAATAATGTGATCATTTGAGACTGAGTCATATCGATGAATCACATCATTGAGAGCATTTTTCATGTGTTGTGTCCCTTCTTTCACCTTTTTTTAGCATATGGTTGTGCCTAGGACTGGGCTTTAGGTATTCGGTTCGATTTCGGGTTGGAACCATTCGGTTCCGTTTCTTTTGAATCTTATATTTTAATACCCAGACGATCTATTTAAAATTTTTGGTTCGGTTCCAGTTTGGTTATAATGTGTTTCGGGTCGGTTCGATTCTATGTTAGAGGAACCGAAAAGTACCAAAAATTTGGATCTTAATCAGTTTCGGGTATTTTAGACCCAAATTACAAAAAATACCTCATAAAATAAAAAGTATCTGTTGGGGTCAAAAACGGTCACGACGAAATCGATGCCTCACAACTCCCACGGGTCTCAAGGGATACGCTTCACAATAACTGAATAACAATCGATTAGTAGGTAAGTGGTTATCTTTGTACTCTTTTGTCCCTAGTCGATTAGGTTTTGTCCCACTGGGTTTTCCTATCACTAAGGTTTTAACGAGCCAAGATAATTCACTTACGTCAATGTCCGAAAAATACCAAAGGCTTCGACAAACATGTTTCAGACAACAAGCAAACTGTGAGCTTTGGATAAATGCGCTAGTTTTGAATACTGCTTACGGACAAACAAAAATACGTACGTTTAACTCACCACTTGGCAAGCTGAATCGTATAAATTTAGCTCGCCATGACTTCCTCTCATTCAAATCATCTCTCGTTTTATATCGTTTTGGGTTTCTGTTAGACTTCTGCGATAAAACCCGTAAAATTCATTCTTATCGACTAAATCCTAAATTAATCATATAAACGGTTCAATTATCTTAAACACCAAAGTTAACTTATCTATACGATTATGTCCTACGACTTTCGAAAGAATCGAATAATCTTTTCGTATGAGATTTAGCCATATAAAATGATAACGGTTAACATAATTGCCAACATTATCTCACCTATAAAATTGATATTTTTGTTTCGAAAAATTTCTATTGTATCATCGTATGAAAGGCTGGCTCTCTGATAGGAATCATGAAAATCGCCTAAACCGTAAAACGGCCCAACACATGATAACGAGCCACTTATAATTCCAGACGAGAATCCAACCCAAGAATAATGACGGTCGTGACTGGTCCCACAAGCCGTAAATAAAAAAAATAAATTCAGAAAGGAATATTTCCATAGAAGAATCGAAGACGGAAAAAGAAGATTTCCATTGAAGAATCGAAGACGGATCAACCTTGAAGCCTATATAAGAGAGATGTGGAAGAAGATCCGGGATCTCTGGGAATATTGATTTTACTCGATTTCTCCTTAACTAACAGAATTCGACAGTTTGAATTTCGGTTCCCATAGTTTGGCGCTAGAAGGAGGGGGACACGATATTTCTTTCTCGTCAAACAACAAGATCAAATATGGCTACTGAAAATCAAAAAAACCAACCAGCTCGTGACGGTGCCCAACCAAAAGACAACATTGATAACACTCTGCCGACGAACGTTACTGCAGTCAAAACCAAGGCAAACACTGCAGCATTCGAGGAGATTAAGAAGATGTTCTCGACTCTCAAAAAGAAGTCGGAGGAACATGACAAGCTAACAAGTTCTCTTGCAAAATAGGTTGAAACCCTAACTGCGAGAACCATAATCATTTTCCCACGCGGAACTACAAGCTCCATGGAAGAAGACTCAATTTTACAAATCCGTTCGACAAAACGCAAAACATGCAAAAAGGACTGTCAGAACAAAATCCTGACGAGACCACTCTCGATGCGACGTTAAAAAACGTTATCAACCTTATGCCTTTCATGAAGAAATGGAAGAGAACAAAGCCGAGCGGGTTAACTTGGAATCCAACAAATAGTTTTATCCTTCGGATGAAGACGCGAATGTCCACCCTAGGAGAAGAAAAGATGGCTCGACTCGGAAAGATCTTTAGTTCGACAAACCCATGACAGAAGAGGAAAAAAACATCTTCTGGGTCGAACAAGAGAAACTGGCTGAGGAGCATGCTCAAATCCTCCGTGGTAGACGCTGATAGACTCTAAGGACTATTAACGATGATCTCGATGAAATCTGCGACAATATCGCAAAAATCGATGCAGAAGTCCAAGCGGTGAAATCGCAAATTCACCATGTTACCAGTGCGGCACTTGAGATCGATTGACTCCTTGAAGAAACTCGGAAAATCCTGTTTACAGCCCACATAATTAAGGTGCGGATTTCTGATCTCTTGAAAATAAAAATTCCAATGTGTGATGGAACCACTAATGCGAAAGCTCATCTACAAACCTTTCAGATTGTGATGGCGAGGTCCAAACTCAAGGGAGTGGCTCTTGAGTGGTTTTCTCAGCTAAAACCCAACTCCAACAAAAATTTCCGGCAACTTTCTTCGAAATTCCTCAGACAGTACTCCATGTTAATAAATATGGAAACTTTCAACATTGATCTGTGGAGCTTGTCTCAAAGGGAGGATGACTCTCTCCAGGATTTCACAAAACGATTCAAGATCATTATGCCGAGAGTCAGCAGGATTAGCGACAAGGTCGCCATAGACACGTTTCGAAAAACTCTATGGTACAAGTCAAAATTCAAAAATTGGATCACCCTCGAAAAACCACGTTCGATGATGCTGTTCATAAGGTCATTGACTTTATCGTCATCAAAGAAGATATGAAAGTTTTGTCGCAGAAATACAAGCCGACAAAAGCATTCGTAAAAGATGCTCCCTCAGACCAAAAGTCAAAAAAGATAAACCCTCGTAATGAAAAGTATGTCCATCACGAAGGAGAAGATTTTCAAGGCGCGCATAACTATGCGATAAACCTGTCGTCCGAACAGGGAAGGACATCAGGTAATACATGGACCCGAAATGTTTCTTACAAAGAAAACACATTCCGTGAGTTCCACCAAACAAAGGGTCACACCTTCTCGAAACTAGGCTAACGGCAAAACTACTTGTAGGGGAAATGTCGGTAGTGTCCAACATAAAAGATCTCATCAGAGAAAGCGATCAACCAGCTAGGCCCGATCAAGCGCCACCAAGAGGCAATGCACCTTAGGGTACTCGAACAAAGGGAAAACGCGAAAGAGGTTTGGAAGATAAAGGCAACAACGTCAATCTTTGCTGAGTAAACATGATTATTAGAGGATGGCAATACTGTCAAGACAACATCTCCGCAAAAAAGTGTATCACCGCAAAGCTGAATTAAGCGCCACAGCCCGCTCATCTTTTCTTCACGTCTTCCGATTCACCGAATAACTCGATCACTTTCAAGAAAAGTGAAATCGTCAGAATCGACACACCACACAATGACCCCTCGTAATCGATCTCATCATAAGAGACCTCGAAGTTGCAAGAATCCTCGTTGACATAGGGAGTACCATAAACACAATCTTTCGCGATACGCTAAATAAGATATTAATCAAGTTATCCAAAGTCACGCCCACGCCAAAATCGCCCACTGGTTTCTATGGCACGACAACCATGACTCTCGGATTGATACAACTCCTGGTCGTAGCCAAAGAGATAAAAAAATTGTTGATTTTTTGGTAGTCGACCATCCTGCCTTTTATAACGTGATCAGGGGAACGCCCTGGATAAACTCCATTAAAGCAGTCCTATCCACTTACCACTTGGGCATCAAATTCCCAACTCCCTATGGAATATTCATAATCTAGGGATATCAAAAATAGTCGCGACTTTTCTTCCCCGTTGAGCATAAACTCAGACAGGTCGCAACGACACCCACAGTCGGACCCAAGCAAGCAAAGACAACTCAGCCTCTGGCCGAGAACACTTCAGAAAAAGCTGAAAATGCTTCAGGAAAAGACAAATCAGACGCATTAACTCGAGAAACGGCTCAATCTGAAGAAGGCAGTCACGCCTTCGAGCCCAACATCCCAGATAGAACGACACAACTAACGCTAAAAAAAGTCATCGATCCAATCATAGTTGTTGTAACTAAAACAGACAACGCAACATCGCCAAGAGAGTAAAAACTTACGGCAACAAACTGAATTACGAGACGACTTGATCCCTAAAAAGGGTATGTAGGCAACTTTCGAGAGAAAAGTGCAGTTGTCCCCCTCTCGAAAGGGGGGGGGGGGGGGGGGNATACTCGTATACTCCCATATTTTAAAATATTTGTGTCTCTGTAATTGATATTTTTGAAACTTTTCCGCCATTAAAAATGCATTTTTACTTAGAAATTTCACTATCTTCTTACATCACAAACATATTCGATTAAAAACACCCAACTAATAACGAGAATCATCGTATAACTCAAAAACTGGAATCATACAAACAATCATCTCTCGTTTTGTATTGTTTCGGGTTTCCATTAGACTTTTGCGATAAAAATCGTAAAACTCGTTCTTATCGTGTAACTCCAGAATTAATCGTATAAATGGTTTCGAATATCTTAAACACCGAAGTTACCTTATCTATACGATTAATTCCTACGACTTGCGAAAGAATCGAATAATCTTTTCGTATGAGATTTAACCGTATAAAACTATAACAACTAACTTAAACGCCAATGTTATCTCACCTATACGATTGATATTATTGTTTCAAAAAAATTCTATCGTATCATCGTATGAAAGGCTGATACTCTGATAGGAATCATAAAAATCTCCTAAAAAATAAAACGGCCCAATGAGGCCTAAAACACGATAACGATTCACTTATGATTCTAGACAAGAATCCAGCTTAAGTACAATGACGGTCATGACTTGTCCCGCAAGCCGTAAAGAAATGGAAGAAATTCGGAAAATGAATATTTCCGCAGAGAATCAAAGATGGAAAAGGAAGATTTCTACAGGAGAATCGAATAGGAAAAAGGAAGACGGATCAATCGAATAGTAAGTGATATTTCTTCTATTTTATTATTATAATTTATTTTATATGTTTATAAACATAATATGTAAAATTTAATATACATTTAAAGTAAAAATAAAATATATTAGCACTAAAATAATTAAAACAAATGTTAAAATTATTATTTAAGAGTAATAAATAAATAAATAAAAGAACTAAAAGTGTAAAGAAAAGTTGATACCTCAAATTTGAGGTATTGGAAGAGTGATACCTCAAATTTGAGGTATTACTCTTCCAATACCTCATATTTTGAGGATTTGAAGTATCCTTTGGAATAGAGGATACCTCAACTTTGAGGATTTGAAGTATCTTTTGGAGAAGGCCTTATGGATTTAGACTATTTTTCCGTTCTTAACGAGCTACGACTCAATTAGGTTCATCAGTCTCTGTTGTTAGATCTAGGATACTCGCCAACAACTCTTGCGGCCGAGACTATCATATGATTGTAACACGCTCATACGATTCAGAATAAGAAACCTTTTTTCCCCCTTCGTATTTTTAATATCGTATTTTATTATTGTTTATCGTGTTCTGATCTCGTACTTGTTTGACTAAAAAAATCCAGGATCTCTGGAAAAGTTGAGTTTACTCGATTTTTCCAACTTTTCCAGGATCTCTGCGAAAATCCAGGATCCCACAGTATCCGATAATAGAATAAAATACCCAAAACTTTATGACGAAAAGTACCGGCAATAGAATATAATACCTAATAAAACAAGAAGTACCCAATAATAGAATAAAATACCCAAAATTTAAAGACGGAAAGTGCCCGATAAAACAAAAAGTACCCGATAATAGAATTTGTTAAGTGATTAAACCTAACCCGAAATAAATGTATATATATGTCCAAGTATTCGGTTCTACCAATCAGTTCTCAGTTCGGTTTTGGTTCCTACCCAATGCCCATGATTCTTCATCTAAGGAACCATCGGGTAATTTGGGTGAAATCAAAACCGATCCAGAACTAATTTTTCAGTTTTGTGGTTCTAGTTCTTCGATTTCCCAGCCCTAGTTGTGCCTTATATATAGTGGAAAAACATGAAATGAGAGAGGATATCATCTTATCTCAACCCTTTATCTAGCCTAGTCAAGCCAATTGGATGGCCAATTTATCATAAATGAAAATGTGACTGAAGGTATACAAATATTCACCCACTAAATCTACTTGCCATGAAACCCCATTACTACCAAAAGTGCTCGAGTACAGCTCCATTCAACTCTATCATAAGTTTTTGACATATATGACTTAATAGAAATATTGATCCCTTAGAAATCTGTTTATGAATTATTAAGTTCTGTATTAATTTAATTTATGGGAGATTAAGATGTTATTTAAGATCAATCTGTCATAAATAAACGGTGACTGAGTAGGAGAAATAATATGAGGCAAAATTGACTTTAACTTGACTCTCATCACCTTAGAGATTACTTTATACAATACATAACATAAGTGGATATACCTCATATTAGCTATCATTTTGGGTTCTTCTTCTTTGGGATCAAACATATATATATATATATATATATATA
>OVBE01008219.1:0-17456 GCA_900406425.1 Iberis pinnata
AAACCAAAACAAAATTTCAAAAATTTCAGATCAAGTTCCCATGAGTTTAAAATTTAAAAACCAAAGTTGATGATTTTTGAAATCCGTTGAATGTTGAGACCTCAGGTAAATCGATCGAAGAAACAAAGAAGGTGATTTCAAAAAAGTAATGGTTGTATGAAAGTGATGAGAGTATAAGAGAAGTACTGAACTCCCTTATATAGAGTGATGATTGAAATGTTCATGTGGAGGAGAAGTGCTTGTGGATGTTAAGTAAAGTGAATGTTCGTGGAGGAGAAGTAAAGGTAATTTATGTGGATGAGTTTTAAAGAGGAGACAGTGAGGGTGATGGAAGTGATGTTTTGAAAGCTTGGCTCGTTCACACTTTATGACTTGACGACATTTTAATGTGGCTTGGTGGAAATTTGGTGCGGCCAGACCAATGGCTCGATCAAGCATCATCCATGGCTCAATCATATTGCTTCTTTGGCTCGATCCAGCTCCTCATGGCTCGATCATCTATGTGTCGTGACTTCCTACGGCTCGATCGTCCGGCTTGATCGCCATGCTCGATCGTGTTTGGTTTGGCTCAACCAATGGCTCGATGGAGCATTGTCCATGGCTAAACCAAAATTTACCCTTTTCTAAATTCCCAAGACTTATCTCCAAAGTACCTGAAACACCAAAACCAAACCCTAAAACTTAAACGCATAAAATGAAAAATTAAACGTAAACTGAAAATTTTATCTGTATAGTGATAAAACATGGGACTTCCTCCCAAGTGAGCTTGTTTAAAGTCATTAAGCTTGACTTCCTATTTTAAATTTATTGACCCTGAGACGGTTCCCCAAGGAGAACTGAGGTCCCTTCTAAAAATTACTATGTTATCATTGTGCTGGTTGATTTGGTAGTTCAGCTTCGACCCTTTATCAGGTTCCACAGCAAGTATGATTGCTTCACCAGACAGGCTTTCCTTGATTATGAAGTTTGTGGAGCATTTTGGGTTCACATCCCCTAGATAGTACTTGAGCCTTGGGTTGAGTAGAAACACTTGATCTCCGCTTTTGATGTCCATTGTTGGGGCACGAGGCTCAAAAATGTTTCTAGAATAGGGAATGCCCGAAGTTAATTTATGAGGTGGGATATGTTCAAGTTGGTGCTAGAGCTCAGAATCTCCTTTTTCTTGAGATGAGTAGTTTGCTCTCATCAGATGTTATCCCCAGTTTTATGGTTTCTTCTATCCTTGTAGAAGCTCTTGCATCTTATTCATTGATAACCCCAAATGCGTCCTGATGCTTTGAAACCTTGTTTGAGTCCTTCTCCAACTCATCCTCCAATGAAACCCTGCTTGAGTTCCCTTCTTCATGGTTGTCCTCATTCCTCTCCTTGATGGAGAATGGTTTGCCTTGGATTGTAAGCTTATTCGTCTTTTCCTTGATATTGAAGATCATCCTTGGACCATTCCCTACGTTCAACATGATGTTGTCCTTCTTGATATTTATCACAGCTCCAAGTGTCGCTAAGACCGGCCTTCCAAAGATCAATGGGTCCTATGGCTCTTTATCCATTTCCAACACCACAAAGTCAGTGGGTATATCTACTTCCCCAATCTTGATGGGTAAATTTTCCATAGTGCCAATAGGATCCCTAATGGATCTATCTGCCAACAACAGAGTTATATTGGAAGCTTTAAATTCGTTGAATCACAGCTTCTTGGCAGTAGAGAAGGGCATCAAGTTAATGGATGCTCCTAAATCACAAAGGCATTTGTTGAAGGTCAGGGAGCCCAGTGAGCATGGTAGAGTGAATGAACCAGGATCTTCTTGCTTCTCCTCTATTAAAGCATTACATTCAAAATTCGATACCAACACTCCTTGAGCAGTCTCTTCCCTCATGGGCTTCTCAAATATTTATGGATATTTTGCCATTATCTCTTTCTTGAAAAGTAATGGGAATAACAACCTTGGAACATAAGGTGGTGGAACGAAAGGTGTTGTATTCCCCTTTGAAGCAGATAGGTTATCACCAGGAACAGAGTGGACTCTGGCAGCTGATCCTAGTTTTGTCCTTGTCAAAGAATCAGTCTTTCCAAAATCTGCCCTTTCAACTTCATTCAAACTCGAATCCCCCCAACTTGAACGACATTTTCTGTTGTGAAGTGAGTAGGCAAGTGGCAATAGAAAGGTCATTGGTACTTCCCAGGAAAATGGGATTGACATGTGCATACTCCTTGGTGTTCTGAACTAATTTTTCTGGAAGTTGGTCGTTTGTAGAAATAGGAGTGGAGGCAGACTTGCCTTCCAGAGCAGTAATTCTTGAGTTTAGAGTTTCAATCTTTGCATAGATGGCGTTGAAAGAGGAATCCATCTTGTGGTGGAGTTCACAAAACTTCTTTGAGGTATCCATGATACTATTGGATTGACCTTGACGAAGTTGTTGTAACATGACCTCAATGTTGGAAGGTTGAGCTTGAGGTTGGGTAGAGGTGAAACCAAGAGGTGCACCAGCCTGTTGCTGCGGTGGCTGCTGTTGAAAAACACCTGGTTGTTGTTGCCTTGGAAAGAAACCACGATTATGAGCATAGTTGATGAATGGTTGAATAGGCTTTTGTGGTTGCGGTGGATAAACTTGGTCCTGAGGGTTGGCTACGTTGTTGCTACAGTATGAAAGACCAGGGTTGTTGGAGTAGTTGATGAAACCTTTGTTATAGCCACCCTGATTCTACACATAGCTAATATCCTCTTGTTGGTTAGCCTCTCCAGCTTGAATATGAAGCTGCTCTTCATTGTGATGAAGTGAACTTGGTGTTGTTGACCAACAAGTAGCCTGTCCAACTTATCATTTAGGGCCTTGATATCCTTCCCTGTCTTATCATCTGTTTTAGAGCCACCACGAGGTGTGTGATCATAATCCTTACTATATATGCCATCTGATTGAGCAAGATGTTCCACAAGTTCCCAACCGTCATCAACACTCTTGTTCAGGAAATTACCGTTACTCACAATGTTAAGCAACATGCATATCTTCGGTAGAGCACCGCAATAAAGAGTGTTACGGAGGAATGCTTTGCTGAAACCATGATGTGGACATTGCAGAGAGTAATTCTTGAAACGCTCCCATGCCTCAGAGAATGTTTCAGCGTTTTCCTATGTGAAACCAGAGATGTCATTCCTCAGCTTTGCAGTACGAGAGGTGGAGAAGAAATTTGGCAAGAAAAGCCTTCTTGTAAGCATCCTAGGTAGTGATTGAGTTTATGGGAAGAGAATTATCCCACTGATGAGATTTCTCGCCTAAAGAGAATGGGAATAGACGCAGCTTAAATGCATCCTCATTCACACTGTTGATCTTGGTGAGACTGCATAATTAGTTAAACTCGTCCAGGTGGTCAAGTGGATCCTCCATTGGAAAACCATGGAATTTATTCCTGTGTACCATAGCTATCAAGCTGTGCTTGATCTTGAAATTGTTGTTCTGTACAGCAGGCGGGTTGATTCCATGACGCCGTGTGTGAGTGTTCGGGTTGTGACCAGCACCAATAGTGTGCTGGTTGTCTCAGTTAAGATTTTCCTCCATTTTCGAATCCAACCTTCTTAAATGTTCCAAGCGTTCTAGTTCACGTCTTGCGCGAGAGTGTTCCCTTTCAAGAGAGCGAATGTCGTCAACGAGTGGAATTAAGTCACTTGGTCCTCTGCTTCTCAGGTTCATAAAAAGTTATGCAAATGAGTATGGATGTAGAAAAGTAACTTGATCTCAATAGATCCAAAATCCAGACTATAACAATCAAACACCCAATTGGAAACGATGCCAAATTGATAACATGTTTGTTTTACTAAGTGTTTTATGTAAGTCAATTCCCTATCTATGTTATCATGCCAATGTAGTATAGATAGGTGTCAATCCAAATAGGTATGATGCTAAGCACTCTAGATGCAATTGGAACTACTAATTCAAGCTAAATGGAAAGATGGTTTTTAATCTAAAAGTCCTAAGCAAACAGAACATGCAGGAAGTAAAACAGGAAACGAAAGCAAGCATGCATAATCGAAAACTAAAGATAGGGCGCAGGTGAAACTAAAGTAGCAAATAAAAATGGGTAAAAATGCAATCAATGGGAAGTAGTTCCTAAGAATGGGGGTAATTGACCAGTGTTCCTTTCTTGTACTCCCTAAACACTAAACATACCTCAAACAATGAGCTAATTCCTAGACAGAAGATTCATATGCAACCAAGTGCAATCTCTTGATAAATGGTTTCAACTTAAGAAATCACCAGACCTAACTCTCGTTAACGGTACACTACCTAGCAGGCATGAGGAACCAATCTACTAAAACCAATCTACCATGTTCAGACATTTCATTGAACACTTTCTGGGTGCTGAAATACCTATTATCAAATTTCAGTTGATCANACCAATCTACCATGTTCAGGCATTTCATTGAACACTTTCTGGGTGCTGAAATACCTATTATCAAATTTCAGTTGATCAGAAATAAATCAACTTGAAGAGCAATAAAACAGAAGGGATCTAGATGCAATCAAACTTAGGTACCTAGGAAGAACATGAAATCAACATCAGTCTACCCCATCCTAAAGAACCTAAGGTAACTACTCACTATGCATGTTGGGTACGAAATCAGAAAAATAAGAAAGCATAACTACTTAGTAAGACATTAGGATCAAAAGTCAAACTATGAAGAACAATAAGAACATTAAGTCTGACAACGTGATGAAGATGATGAACGAAACGAAAAATCAAAGATGCAGAGGATGAAGATGAAGAACAACAAGAACACTAACCCATAGAAACAGAGTTCCAATGGAACAGTAGCAAAACCAGAAATAGTGATCAAGGTAAAAACGAGATTAAAAGTATAAATTCATAGATCAACATGCACCAGATAGTTCACAACCTAAATCTAAGCATGAAAATGAAGAAATCAGAAGATAAACACAAACTTAATCAAAAATCTGGGTTTCATCATGAAGAACAAGAAAGCAAAATAGAGAGAAAATAAACCTAAGAAAAAACCCAAAAATGGCTAAAAAATAAAGCTTGTTCGAAATGGAGGCGTTTTAGGGCTNGTCAAAAATCTGGGTTTCATCATGAAGAACAAGAAAGCAAAATAGAGAGAAAATAAACCTAAGAAAAACCCAAAAATGGCTAAAAAATAAAGCTTGTTCGAAATGGAGGCGTTTTAGGGCTTTTATAGTGTTTCAGAAAAAGCCCTAAAAATGCTAAAAGACAAAATCCTAAAGAAAATCCTAATGGTTCTTGGTTTGGGTCGTCGGGTCGGAATAGAGCTTGGCTCGATATATTCACAGTGAGACGCTTGTTTGATCGAGATCAAGCCAGGAAAGAGGAAGATGTGTGGTTGAAGTGTTGGTGGCTCGTTGTCGAGGTAAAGAAATGGAAGATCAAGCCGAAAGAGACGGGCGGGTTGGAGGAGATCGAGGCCATCGAGGAGCTTCGGCTGAGATAATCGAGACTTTGCTTTGTTCGAAGTAAAGGCTCATTGATCGAGCTGGGTGTTTGTGGCTCGTGATAGAGCTGAGACTGAGAGATGGTCGAGGCCAAGACGGGCAATATCGATGTGACTTTCTTGAGATCAAGCCAAGTGAGAAACTCGATCCCATGATCGATCCAGGTTGTTGCTCGTGATCGAGCCGAGTTTGGTCCATCGTGAAAACTCTTTTACCTCGAATTGAGGAAGTTGGTCATGTTTTGATTTAGCTGGTTCCATCTCGTGCATCTCTCTTTTCTTCTCCAAATTCGCAATAATGTTTCTGAAAACTCCTTAAAGTCCTAAAAAATCTCTGAAATGCATATGTATGCTAATGCTAATGATAATGCATAACTTTCTAAAAATGCAAACTTACTAATAAAGTCTATGGGTGCAACATATTTACAACTAAAGGGCAATAAAATGACGTTAAATGACTTCCTAAAACCACTAAAATGCAGAGACATCATCAGGAGAACTTTTCGGGAGAGTACAACCTACCGTGGCACTGTTATCTTTCTAGGGAGAAGTCATCTTAACAAAAGCTCTCAAGATAGAAGTTTGAAGGAAGTGGGAATAAATGAAAGTGAAGGTTGAGGATCCATTACTTATAGAGAAAACTTTTATGCAATAAAATAACTATCAAAGAATTAAGACTAGTTTGCGAAGACTTCTCAATCGTGGATTTCGATCAAAACATACATCACTCGCTCACAACATTCAAACCAAACCTTGGAAGCTCGGGGGCTAACTGTTGGGGTCAAAAATAGTACACTCAGAATTAACGTCCGAGAAGTATGAAAAGATCCAAGCAACCAGGTCAATGAAACAAACTAACTAAAGCCACGATACTTCCGAAAGACCATAAGGAATATGTTTGAGAAGGATTGAGAAACATTCGTAGAATCGCTAAGAGATTCTCTCTGTACTCTTTTGTCCTTAGTCGAGAAGTTTTTTCCCTCCGGGTTTTCCTTTCACTATGGTTTTAACGTGGCAAGACAATCTGCTCACGCTCAACATTGGAATTAATACAAGTATACTCGAAATTAATACTTGAGAAATACGAAAGACCTTGACGGAGACGTTTACAGAGAAGCGACTATAAACAACGAACATTCAAATCTCAAGTTTGCGAGCTGAACAACACATGTTCAGCTCGCTAACTGGTGAGCTGAACCACACACGTTCAGCTCTCGAACTGGCAAGCTGAATTCATCATTAACCTCTCTTCTCTCTTTTTGTATCATTACGAGTTCCGTTGAAGTTCTGCATTAAAAATCTTAACACTCGCATAAGTCCTGAAGTAATGGTATAAAAGGTTTTGGTTATCTTGAACACGGAGGTCACCACATCTATACGATTATTTTCTTCGACTTGCAAAAGAATCATGAAATCTTCTCGTATGAAATTAATTGTATAAAACGGTTATGGTTAACTGAAACACCGAGGGTTATCTTAACCAAATGATTAAAATAGTCATTGTTTGGAAAGGTCACAAGGATGTGCTCGTATTTACCAATTGTATAAAAAGATAAACGGCTAACTTAAACACCAACATTATCTTGCTTATACGATCGATATAATCTTTCCAAAAATTTTCTACCGTGCTATTGTGCGAAAGGCTGGTCCTCCGACGAGAATCGTAAAAATATCTTAAACTGTAAAACGGCCCAACGAGGCCTAAACACGATAACAACCCACTTAAGATTCCAGAAGAATATCAAGCCCAAGTGCAATGACAGTCTTATCTTGTCCTGTAAGCCAAGAAAAAATGGAAGAAATCCATAAAAGGAAGATTTCTACAGAAGAACAAACAGGAAAAAGAAAATTTTCGTAGAGGAACGGAAGACAGAAAAAGAAAGATGGATCAAACCTAAAGCCTATCTAAGAGAGTAGAAGAGGAAGAGCACACATGTTGAGTTCTCCACACCAAAATACTTAGGGATTTTAGATTAGTTTCCATTCTTGCTAGTGAATTGCGGCTCAATTAGGTTATTCATAGTCTCTGATGTTAGTTCTAGGTAATTGGACAATGCGAATTTCGGTTCGCACAAAAATCAGAAGCAAAAAAACTTAGATTGAAAGATATTGGTCTCAGCATTCAGGAACATTAAAAGGCGTTAACACTAGAGAAAAACCAAAGGAAGAAGAATAATCAAAGGATCCAAACAAGTGGATGTGAAATTAAGGTATTTATAGTGGTTTAGGAAAACCCTAAATATAAAAGACAAAACATACAAGTTTTAGTGCATTTCTCAACAACAGCCGATGACTTGGGCGAGTTAAGTCTCTGGCTTGAGCTTTGGATGAGCTGGCTCGGGTGAAAATGGACTGGCGCGGGTAATGGCCGAGTACTCTTGCCACTTGGAGTTATATGGCTCAGGTGGAGATGACTTAGCTCGGGTTCAAGCCGAGTAATCTAGGTTCATGGAGAAGTTGGCTTGGTCTTCAATTGCTTGACTCGGCTAATTTCTGAGTGCCTTAGCCGAGTGTGTTCCTTGCCAAATTTTGGAAAGGGTTCACTAGGCCAAATACCGAGTGGCTTTTCCGAGTGTGCAACTTTGTCGAATATGTAATTGGCTTGACTTGGCCAAATGCTGAGTGGCTGCAAATGTGTAACTTCGTCAAATCTTCGACCCATTGGCTTGGCTAATGGTAGAGTGAGATGGCCACTTCAATACTTCCCTAGTAATGGCGCATAATTGATAGTAGGATTTTTGAGTGGTTTACTAATTTAATTCCCTAATGCCCTATCATTGTCATTGTAGCATATGGGTTGCAATCCAAATGGGTGAGCTATTAATAACTCTATATATGATCAGAGTTAGTTAAGTTAAAGCCAAGTAATTAAAAGAGTAAAGTAACAATTCTAATGAAGAAACAAAGAAGCTAAACTTAAACATAAGAACTAGCATGCATATTAGACTAAAGTTGACTATATAAGTAGTGAGTGAGCAAGTAACAAGTGGGTAAATATGGGAACTAAAATTCACATTGTCGATTTTTATTAGTTAAGGAAAGTCAAAGAAACCCTAACTTTCCATGAGGTCACGGATTTCTGTGAGTCAAACGTAGACGAGATCAGAACACAGCAACAAGTAATAAAAATACAAAATTATAAGTACGAAGAGCGCGAAAGAAATCTTATTTTGAATCTACGTATGAGCATTTTATGACAAATGATAAGCCTCAGCTACGTGAGCTGTTGGATAGTTCAGTAGTACAAATAACCATAGACTAATAAACCTAATTGAGTCGCAACTCGCTAACAAAATTTTAAAATAACCTAATGCTCTAAGTGTTTGGTGAAAAGAAAAAACCGTGTCTTGTGCTCTTCCCCCTCATCTCTCTTATATAGACTTCCAAGGTCGGTTAGCTTTTCTTTTCCGCCTTATTTTAGTTCATTTTCTGTGGAAATCTTCCTTTTCGAGTTTATTCTTCAGCATAAATATTCCTTTTTCTTATTCGAGTTCACCCTTATTCCAAAATGTTCCTTCTTAGTTATTTCTTTTTAAAGTTTTTCGAAACTAAGATAGACTGTCATACGTATTGGACCCGATTCTTTTCTAAAAGCATAAGTGGACCATTATCGCATTTTAGCCCTTTTTGGGCCGCTTTAGTGGCTTGGAGTCGTCTGGATCAGGTGGAGATGACTTGGCTCAGGTGCTCGCAGAGTAGTCTAGCCGCTTAGAAAATTTGGCTTGGTCTTCAATTGCTTGACTCGCCTAAGGGGTGAGTGCGTTAGCCGAGTGTGATCTTGGCCAAATGATGGAAAGGATCGAGTCTTCCAAACGTCGAGTGGCTTGGCCAAGTGTGCAACATGGTCGAATCTTGGATTGCTTTGACTTGGCCAAATGCCGAG
This sequence comes from Iberis pinnata, assembly GCA_900406425.1. NCBI lineage: Eukaryota > Viridiplantae > Streptophyta > Magnoliopsida > Brassicales > Brassicaceae > Iberis > Iberis pinnata. The sequence continues at coordinate 9,343 of OVBE01008219.1, forward strand.
TGGTTTGGCCGAATGTGCAACTTAGTCAAATCTTCAACCTATTGGCTCGGCTATTTGAAGAATCAAATGGCCACTTCAATACTTTTAATCCTTCATTTTGTTTCCATGCTTCCAAATGTCTCCTAAGTATATGAAATACCTCTAAAATGCAATACGTATGCAATATCTTGCAGACCTATCCTAATCATGCGAAACTACTAAGAAAGACCTTGAATGCAACATATTGATGACATACATAAGTAAAAGTGATGATAAATGCATACTTAAAACATGTAAAGTACATAGATATCAATGCCCACTAGGTTGTGTTCTGTTAACAATGGTTAGGTCTGGATATAGCTTAGTCTGAGATCATTTGTCAAGGTATTGTATCTTGTCGTTTATAAGTCTTGTGTGTAAGGATTAGCTCATATTTGAGGTATGTCAATCATTTAGGTAGATTAAGGAGGATTACTGATCAATTACCCCATATTTAGGAACTTTCATTCACTGATTGCTTTTAAGTCTCACATACTCTTATGCTTCAATTGTTTGGTCTGCTTCTTATCTTGATATTTCCCGTTTAGTTTCTTGTTTGTTCTGTTCGATTAGTATTGTTAGTTTACTCTTTTAATCATTTGACTTGAATTAATAGATTATGATCATATCTTGTCTGATTAATAGCTCGCCCATTTGGATTAATAACCCAATACACTGCAATGACTATGATAATATGTTAAGAAATTGAACTAGTAGAAGACTGAAAAATCCTACTATCACCCATGCGCATTTTCCATTTAAGCCTCAGAGAATAATTCTTCATTTGGCCAACCTTGTATGGCCTTAAGACCTTCTCTCGACTAGCTTCGTTCCATGTGCATTTTTCTTTTATCTTGAGCCAACATTAGTTGGATAATCAAATCAATTTTGATTAATATGGTCTAAACACCAATGGTGTTAAGATGGTAGACCGTCCATCACCATGTGCCAACATTAGTTGGATGATTAAATCAATCTTGATTATTATTGTCTAAACTCTCGTTTCTTTAGAGAACCGATGGAGTATATAACTGAACACCTCAAGAACTTTGGTCGCTTATTTAGGACGGTGGAAATAAGCTATGTGCCCGGAGATGTGATCAAACTCGCTCCTTTTCTTTTATCTCTAGACGACAAGGCCTCAAAATGGAGAAAAAAAGTTGGTCACCGCTTCCATCACTACCTGGGACAAGTGCAATAGGAGATTCTTGACTAATTTTTCTCCACTAAAATGACTACCAAGATTAGGAATGAGATTTCTACTTTCAAGTAAGACGGTTATAAAAGTCTTTATGAAGCTTAGGAAAAGTGGAAGGGTTACACGAGATCATGCCTTCACCATGGAGTGTATATGGAATATCTTTTAAGTGTCTTCCATAGAGGGCTTGATCACCAATACCAATTAGCTCTAAAGATCGAAAATAATAAGATTTTTGTCAGTTTAACCGATAATTTGAGATATAAATTTATTGAGAACCTTGTCTATAGCGAAAGAGACTTTTTAGCTTTCCTATTCAACTTCCAACTCAAGGGAATAAGGTCACAAAATTGGTGAAGAATATATTGGAAGGCTAAATTAAGAACAGTGAGATCATTAGGCAGAAGTTTGGTGAGACGAACACCAAAATTAGTGGGATCTACAATGATTTAAAAGGAAAGATCTTGAGCTTGGCATCCTTTGTGAAGAAAATAAGTTTGAAAGTCACTCAGCTAACTTCAAGAAAAGTCAAGGCATTCAACCGGATAAACTTAAGTTTAGACAAAAAGGATTATGTCATTATGTGTAGGCATCGTCTTGCATGATCAACATGAGGGTAAAGTTCATTAAAGAACCTTTGAACAAAAATGTTTGGATGAAAATATTTTGATGGACCCGTCCCTATGAACTCGAACTTCCCTATTCAAGACTAGTCTACATCAAGAATTAAAAAGACTTTCTCCAAGATAAACAGGGTTATAACTCAACTTAAATTAGCATACCTTTCCATGGAGAATCACTCAAGTCTCCATCAAATTCAGATAATTCAGATTCATGAGGGGTATCTTAGAAGACCATAATAAGATCAAGGACTTTTTGGTAATTAGTGAACCATCGAGCGTTCTTTCACTTTAATAACATTAATTCTGAAGATGAAAAATCCGATAAGGTTCATTATACCTTGACCGCTTCGTGGCTTTAAGCTTGAGGGAGTTATATATTTGGATGCAGGCATCAATGCATCTATCTTGATATGATGAAGAGACTAGGGACAAAAGAAAATGAAGCCATGGTCTACCACTATATTATTTGTGGAATCATCTTTCTGTCTTGACTTGGTTTAATTGAGAGTTATCTCGTCATGGTTGGGAATTTCTGAAGATGCAAAAAAATGGAAACTGAAGTCAAACGAGGAAAGGAACTGATGGTGAAAAGGAACTTGAAAAACTACTTAGCAAGACATTAAAAGAATGCAGTAAAGGAAAAAGAGAAAAGGAATTAATCTTAGAAAAGGAAAAAGATTATAGCAAAGGAATATGTGATTCAAGATAGATGTGGAGGTTTAGGTTTTTGATATAAATAGGACCAAGTAGGATGAAGGAGATTAGTCTGTTTAGCCAATCATTTTGAGAGATTGAGTTTCGTGTATTGTGTCTGTGAGATTGAGCGAACAGAGTGACAAAGAGAAAAAAATTAAGAAAAACAAATTCAGTGAATAAAGAACTAAATATATTGTGTTTATCTTAATAAAAGAAGTTTTTTTGAGAAGTTTTGATTGTTGTTAAGTTCGTTTACACTTTCGATCGGTATCAAAGCTGGTACCTGTCATGAAACCAAGGTTTCTGTCTGAACAGGTGGAAAACTTGCAGCAATCAACTACACGCAGTGTTGTGTTGGACCCTGATAATTTCGGCTTGTGGAAGGTTCAGATACGTGAACACATCAAGGGAATTGATGAAGATGCCTGGATAATTGTCGAAGATGGTTGGGCTGCTCCACAGATAAAGGATGAAGATGGTGTGATGATTCCAAAACCAAAAGTTGAATGGACAGTAACAGAAAAAATCATGTCAAAATACAATTCGAGAGCTCTTACAACAATTTGGATTTCCTTGACCAAAGATCAATTCAAAGGAGTTCAAGGGTGCACTACGGAAAAAGAAGCCTGGGATACATTACATGGAACGTATGAAGGAACAAGTGATGTTCGTAGAACAAGTATTATGCTGGCATCAGACTTTGAAAATTTGAGGATGGGGGAAGATGAGACAGTTGAAGAGTTTAACAGAAAGATCTCATCCATTGCCAACGTAGCCGAGGTACTAGGAAAACACTACAAGGAAAAGAAATTGGTCAAGAAGTTTCTTCGAAGTCTGCATAATAAGTTCCAATAGATGAAAATATCCATACATGTAGCCAAGGACTATGATGATATGAAATTCAATCAGGTTGTAGGCATGATGCAGGCACATGAACTTGAATTTTCCAATAAAATGAATAAAGGAAAGGGGATTGCATTAACATCGAAAGAAAAGACTAAACCAGCTGAGGATCTTGAAGGAACGATAGGTGTAATAGTGAGAAATTACCTCAAGAAGTACGGAGGTACATCTAAACGTGAGGGAAATCCTGTAGGAAGATTGACTGTGAATCAAACACTGATCGAGCACCCAGAAGATCAGAAGTACAGTGCCATGAGTGTCGAGGATTCGGACACTATAAGTCGGACTGTCCAAATACCAAGAAAAAGGAATCACTAAAGTGTCATGAGTTCAAAGGATTTGGGCACACAAAATCTGAGTGTGCCACTCTCACAAATAGAAAAGAAAAGTTGTTTGTTAGCCTGGAAAATGACGACACCTCTGAATCAGATCAAGATGAGGAAAAGCTAAATTTAATTGCATATGTGGGTATGATCGAAGAGAGTTCTGAAAGTGAATCTAATGATGAAGATGAGCCAAACAACCAGTCATTAGTCAAGGACACAAGCTTCCTGTGTGAAACCCTGATCGGATGTTAGAAATCAGAACCTGGAATTGACATGTGACATACAAAAAGTACAAGAAAAGGTGAAACTGCTTCAAACAACCCTAACTGAGGAAGAAAAGAAGAACCAACTGTTAGAATCTTGCTTGAGTGAACAGTTGAGGAACATTAAAATGATGACTAAGGGTACCAAAGATCTTGACAAAGTACTTGCAATGGGAAAAGACAACAATCTAAACAATGGGTTAGAATATCAAGGACACACTAAGGGATCCACATCGTTTATCAAATCGCCAGTCAGTTATGCAACAAAACTTGTGAAGAAATATCAGGATGTGAAACCTGTCACCTACAGAAGGACCAATAATCAGAACTGGCTACCTAGAAATCAGGGCTACAATCAGACGCGAGAAGTAAAAAACCAGCTGTGTTTTTACTGTAGAAAACCAGGACACTACAAAGCTCACTGCTATCATTGGGAAGCCAGGCTGTATCAAATTAGACGTTACAGAGACTATTATCCTAATAAGGATTAATACAACATGGCATGAGTTAGAAAATACTTGTTGTACTGCTTCTCAGCACAAACAGAGTCAGCTGAAAAGTATGGAGATGATGCTCGACCAGTAGAACTGACATGCTTCTTTGCTCAAACAAATTTAGCTATGAAGACTGAAGATGATGATCAACCAGAAGTGGCAATGAAAACTCTGATGCAATAGAGTGGTATTTTGTTAGTGTTTGTTCAAGACATATGACATGAAGCAGAGAAGAACTGACGAAATTTACAGAGATCAACTCGGGAAAGGTAACATTTGGAGGAGGAGCCAAAGGTAAGATTGTAGGCAAGGGTGAAACACTGGTCTGAGTAAACCAAGTCTTCATAATGTGTATCTGATCGAAAGACTGACTATTAATCTAATTAGCATAAGTCAACTATGTGACGAAGGATTGGATGTCACATTCACGTAAACAAAATGTCAAGCAGTAGATGAAGCTGGTTGAGTGCTACTAAGAGGTATAAGATTTGGGAATAACTGTTACATGTGGCTTCAGAAAGACAGTGCTTTCACAGCCCGTGTAATGAGCCAACTAGAGCTGTGGCACATAAAACTTGGGCATATCAATGTTAGAACTTTAACAAAAATTGGCCAACCAAGAACTTGTCAAAGGAATTGCCAAGCTAAAGAGTGAAGACATATTTTTCTGTGGTCCGTATGCAAAAGGCAAACATGTCAAGGTACAACACAAAGTCACTCAAGATATTCTCTCAAAGAGAGCCCTAGATTTGTTACACATGGATCTTATGGGATAGATTCAAGTGGAGATTCTGTCTGGGAAAAGATATATCCTGGTAATAGTCGATGATTTCACTAGATTCACTTGGGTGCGATTTTTGCGTGAAAAGTCATAAGCCATGGATAGTTCCAAGATATTGGTATTACAACTTAAAAATGAGAAGTGGGAAATCAAGGCAATTCGAAGTGACCATGGAGGACAATTTCAAAATGAAGTGTTTGATAGGCTGTGTGAATCACATGGCTTACAACATCAGTACTCAGCACCAAGAACACCTCAACATAACGGTGTGGTTGAAATAAAGAATCGAACACTACAAGAGATGGCACGAGCCATGTTGCATGCAAACCAACTCGTAAAACATTTTTGGGCTAAAGCTGTTAGTACAGCCGGTTACATTATAACAAGGTGTATGTTTGAAAAGGAACTACCATGACTCCATATGAAATGTGGAAGGGAAAAACACTAAGTTTAAGCTATTTTCATGTCTTTGGATGTGTCTGTTGCATTCAAAACGACAAAGATCAGGTTGGCAATTTTGATGCGAAAAGTGATGAGGGCATGCTTCTCGGATATTTTACCACCAGCACAACTTATCTAGTATTTAACAAAAGGACCAAATCAGTCATGGAAACAGTAATTGTGGTGTTTGATGATGCTGGATATCAACCAGAGGGGTTATTACTAAATCGTCTTCAAGTGACTGACGATCAAGTGTTGGAATGTAGAGTAAAACTGATGTGGTTGATGAGTTTGAATCAGACACAAAAATAGGCGTTCAACAACGTGTTCATAGAAATCACTTAGAATAGGCTGTAACTGGAAACATACATGGAGACAGGGTTACAAGAAAGAAACAGATAGATTTCAAGGATATTGTTCAATTTGCCTGTTTTGTCTCGATGGTTGAACCCAAGAACCATCAGGAAGCATTAAGTGATGAATATTGGATAATATCTATGCAAGAGGAGATGGAACAATTTGAACATAGCAAAGTCTGGAGTCTTACACCTCGACCTGAAGGTGTAAATGTTGTAGGAAAAAAGTGGATCTTCAAGAATAAGACAGATGAGACAGGTAATTTTGTGAGGAAAAAAGCTCGTCTGGTTTCACAAGGATACCCATAGGTAGAAGGAAGATATTTTGATGAAACATTTGCGCATGTAGAACGTATAGAGTCAATCAGACTGCTACAGGGAATGGGCTGTCACCTAAAATTTAAGCTGTATCAAATGTATGTGAAAAGTGCATTCTTAAATAGGGTACTCCAAGAGGAAGTGTATGTGGAACAACCAAAAGGATTTGAACATCCAAAACATCCCAATCATGGGTTCAAGCTGGGGAAAGCTTTATATGGGTTAAAACAGGAACCCAGGGCTTTATATGAATGTTTGACTATATGTCTGCTCAAAAAAGAATACACCATAGGAAGTGTGAAAAAACAATGTTCACCTATTCAAGGAATGGCGATCTGATGGTTGTGCAAATCTATGTCGATGACATAGTATTTGGTGCAACAGAAAAATCACTTGCTGATAGATTTGTTCAACAAATGACTCAAGAGTTTTAAATGTGTATGGTTGGAGAACTAACATACTTTCTTGGTTTGTAGGTTAAACAAACATAAAACAACATCTATTTGAGTCAAAGTTTGTATGCAAAGAACCTGGTTACACGATTTGGAGTTGACTCCTATAAAATAGCCAGGACACCGGTAATTACAACTTTCAAATTATCTTGAGATGAGAACATAAAAGATGTGGACCAAAAGCTTTACAAGGGAATGATTGGAAGTCTGTTGTATCTTACAGCAAGTAGACCAGATATTTGTTTAAGTGTGTGGGTCTGTTCAAGGTATCATGCAAAACCAAAGGTGTCACATTTACATGTTGTCAAGCGAATCATTAAAAATAGCAAAGGTTCAGCTGATTTGGGTATTTATTACATCAAGGACACCAATAACAGTCTTGTTGGGTATTTTGATGTAGATTGGGCAGGCAGTCTAGATGACAGACGAAATACAAGCATGGGATGTTTCTTTCTGGGTAATAATCAGATAGCCTGGCAGAGTAAGAAACAAAACTGTGTCACTGTCCACAACTGAAGCTGAGTATATTGCAATGGATAATTGTTGTATTTAACTATTATGGATGAAAGAAATCGCAAATGACTATGGTATGCATACAGACTCAATGTTGGTTCATTGTGACAATCAAAGTGCCATCAACATAGCCAAAAATCCAGTGCAACATTCACGAACCAAACATATTGACATCAGACACCATTTCATTCGCGAGTTATAATAGAAGATAAACATATTGTGGTTGAACGTGTGGGAACGGATTTTCAGCTTGCAGACATGTTTACAAAACCTCTTGATTTTAATCAGTTTATTAATCTTTGGAAGGCCATAAGTGTTTGTGAACTTTGACTGTTTGAGTATATGGTTGAAATAAATAGTCAAACAGAACACACAATACATCAGGAAGATATCTCAACGTGTCTTAGTGGCTGAAAAAGAGTTGCCTGTCATGCCGTCTGAAAGCAGAACAATACTAGTATGGTGTATAACCACGGAGGTCAAAGAGTTGATCACCCAATAAGTACAAAAGTGCAACATACTCCACTACAAGAAAAACAAGTATTGATAGCACTCCACGATTGCACGAATTACTGGAGTGCTATCGTAGACGTCGCGAGGGTTGCAACATTTTTAATAGCGCATAATTAGTGCTATTAAGAGATTTTATGAAGCGGTTTCTGATCCCGCGAAATGTTACTTATTATTTTGACGTTTCCCTTTTAATTTCTTTTTACTTAGCGAAATTTTTAC
>OVBE01008220.1:0-17455 GCA_900406425.1 Iberis pinnata
CATCAACGTCACCACTCTCTTTTTCATGGTCATCATCTTCTCTCATAATCAAATTAGATCGACGAGTAGGAAGTTTTAATCGTCGTCCAGCCATTAGTTAAGAGAAACGAAGAAATTGATTTTTATCAAACTAGGGTTCATACATCGATTTGAGATTTTTTTATTTATTAAACGACATGATTAGTTACGTAAAAGAAATTATTAACACCGTTAAACATAATTAACGTTTGACTAATGTGATGTTTTAATTAGCAAGGTCAACCAAAATTGATGTTTTTAATAGATTACGATAAAAAAATTGATGTATTAAATGACTCATTAAAAAAATCCATGGTTTAAATGGTCTAGAATTGGAAGTTCGTGGTTTTTTTTACTTTTTTTTCCCTATCAAAATCACAAGTATTTTGACTCATTTAAGCCATAAAATTGAAATCATTTTTTTTTTTTTGTTAAATGATAAAGATTTCTTTCTTTATAATATCATTGGATCCATATATGTGGATGATTAGGATTAACTTGTAAAGAAATCATATCATTATTAACTTGTTGAATAAGAGGCAATGTACTTCTTTATACCGAGAACTTCAAGGTCAAAGAATGTTAAGAAAAACACAATAATAAACATGTTGAACTTTACAGAGATTTCTTAGTAGAAAGTAGAATCTAAAGGTACAATCCAATATTCTTGCAGGAAATACAGTAAATAATTGCAATACACAACATTACAAATAGTATGGGATAACTAATAAACAAGTTACTGGAAGTTTAATCTTCATCTATTGATTCAACATCATCTTATTTTCTAAATCCTAGTTTAAGGCTTGGAGTTGACAGACACTCCTAGAGGTCTCGTTTTAGAGCAGCAACACTTTAGCTCCCTTCACAAGCTCTTCCTTGATCATGAACAGAACCGCAGCCGCTAAAACGCTCTGTACAATTTTTGTGCTCATCCCTTTGTAAAACCCGTGAAGCCCTTCATATCGAATCATTTTAAGAATCGCGTCCAGCGTTCCTATTATTGAAAAGAACCAAAAAAAATCTCAGTTTTCATAGACCGATGAACTAAAAAAAATAAGCTTTTGACATCTTTTTACCTTTGTAATGTTGTCTTTTATCCATTGTTGTGACCTGTTTGGCTTGAAGACGAGACTTTACAACCAATAGAGGATAGGTTGTAACTGTAGCTCCGAGTTTAGCTATAGCTCCAAGAAGAAATGTCTATAGAAAATAGAAATAACAAAATTATGGGAAGGTTGAGAGCAAGAAACATATTATTCACAAGAAACAAATGTAAAATGACAAGTGTATGAACCTCCAAAGCAGTTACGTTGTTGCTACCCTTTAAAGTATGTCTTTTCTTCAGCTTTGCTAACATTGTCTCGTACAACATAAATTGCATTGCTGGATTACATACCTGTGGAGTAAAAAGAACACATATGATTATCAGTAAATGAACCTACCCAAACAATATAAGAGAGAAGTTTCAAAAGCTTGGGTTCACGTACCATGATCAAAGTTGGAATTACACCTTTCCAGAAGCCAGTCACTCCAGCTTCATCGTAAAGTTCTCGAATCTGAAAGTATATCACTAAATTGTCGTACGAAGTTTGTAGAGTTTGAACTAAGTTACAATCTCATATTGCAATCAGCCAAAGCTATAGTTTATCATCAAGATTTGACCATAATAACAGTTATGACCTAGCCACCTTGTTTTGGTTATTTACGAGAAGCTGCCTCATACCGTATTAAAGGTTCCATAGGGACGCGGTTCTACTGGAACCAGAGCTTCTACATCAGAAGAAGGTGACTCAGAGGCAGTCTTTTGATCTTTTGTCATTTTTCTGTGGGTCTGCATTATATACAAGTATTCAAGTAGAATCAGTGGGGAATAGCAGTGAGGACAAGAAAACTCATAGATTCAGGATTACATACAAAACTAGACTTTAAGAATACAAAATGTATAAGAAGCCAGTTTGTATAAGAAGAACTTTCTAGTGGTGTATAAGAAGCCAGTTTGTACCTGCATGCGTGTAACAATCACCCAAATTGGATTTGTCATAAGAACATTAACAGACCTGCACAGAGAAAGAGCTATCACATTTCAAATAAGACAGTAGAAGCAACAAAAGGATAACATTATTGAAGTATGGATCCTTTCTTATCTTTTGGCTACTATGACACCATAATTTACAACCAAATAACTATGACTACAGGACCTGACAGTAAAAGTTTCACCATCCACCTAAAAGCTCCATTAAACAAGCAACACTATAAGATCAACAGATAATAGCATGACAAGCCTTCACTCATAGCCTACACTCCAGATAGCCAGTGCAAATATGGTGAGAAAGAACTGATTTATCTAGGTACTATTTTGAATCGAAACTGATAAAATCAATCATTCTAAAAATTTGATATGGCACTAGAACCTGATGATAATCCACATTGTAGCAGACCAAAATCCAGCATATACAAAAATCACACATAAAAGAGTGCTGTTTTACCCAGCTAAAGCAGCCACTAAAAGTGAAGAAAACATCCCAACTGATCCGTCACCCAAACCTTTCTTCTTTCGTTCACGAGCTGCAGCTTCAACTTGATTCCGAAACACTTGGTAAAAGTAGTAGTACACACCCTATCTCATCCAAATAGAGCGAGCAAGTAAGAATCATGCTCAGAGAACATCCACTTTCTTTCACTTCAAACCACAAAATGGAGAGAAACACAGATTCTTCAGATATCTGTACTCAACGTAAGGTAACAGAATGTAACCTGCGATGCAGCGGTTCCAGCTAGAGACGGCGCTAATCCCCCATATAATCGCTCCCATCCCTCTTGTTTCACAACCTTCAATACAAATATCAGACCAATTGAAGAAAATGTCATACAAAAGTAAGACACTAGTCAACTCAAGCTCTCAGAAATTTCTCTACGGGAAGATAATCTTCTTTTGATCCTGAGATTCAGGAGAGAAACAGAAAACAATAAACCTGACACATTTGTTCAATAGTTCCAAGTTTCTTCTTCTCCCTCTTCAAATCCCGCTCCGTCTGTTGGCGCGTATTAACCTAATTTCGACGATTACAAACAAAAAGACAGACACCACAGATTCAAAACAAGACGAACCTTATCCAGAAGATAAAAAAGGGTAAAATCGGTCACGAATGAAGCTTACAGTTTGGAGTGGATAAGTGAGGAGTTGAGCAATGATCCCACCACCAGCTCCAGCCAATCCATTGATAAGAGCGTCCGACATGAAATCAAAGCTGAAGAGAGATGAAAAATACTTCCGGCGATGGAGAATCAAAAGAGCTTAGGAAGTTGTAGACGGAGCTTCTTCACCATCCACAATGGAGACCTCTGTTCTTTGACTTCTTTCGTATCAGATTGGTTCATTCGAAGTTGACGTCAATGTGACAAAGAGTGTATATACAGTATGTAAATTGGCTTATATACCCTTATTGGTTGAGTGATATTACGGAGCTTTACCCTTAACTTACTTAGCACTTAGCTGGATAAGATCTTTTTCTCGAGATGCGTGTGGGATGAAAGCAGCTCTTCTTGGATGTTAGACATGTTTTTTGGTATCCTATAAATGAGTTTTTAGGTATTTTTGGCCCAAAATTAAATCAATAATAGGTCTTAATTAGAAAGATTTAGAAAGACAGCTCTTAGTTAAAAAACTTCAAACCAGGTCTCTCCTTGTCACCTGTCTTCAATCTTCTCCGACTTGAAGCTAAAATCCGACGAATTCACTTGATTCTTTGTTTTTGTCTTCAATAGGAGGACGGTCTTTGTCTTCAATCTTCTCCACCTATTTTCAGTCTCCAAATTATGTATAATTTTAAAGTTTCTATAAAATTAATAAAATGTGTGTTTTCTTTTTTATGTTTGTATATTTTTTTTTTGGAATGTAATAACATGTTTCTAATTTTCTATTTAAATGAATAATATTTTTTGTCAATTTATATAATTAAGTTGTTCTCTAAAAAAAAAAAATTTACCTAAGAAACAACTAAAAGTCTCACTAATAATCTTAACTTCTAAGTTTGTCAAAAGATGTCTAGGGTTTTGGAGAAGGGTTTGGTGACTAAGATTCTGATTGATGAAACGATGGTTGACGTGGGAGACAAGACAAGACCGCCGGGAGATCCACCGAATAACTCAATTTCATGGGCGCAGAGAGTGGTTAGGAGTAGCAGTGGTGGTCGACCTAACCCTGAACTTGTGATGAATGACGCCTTCTTGAAGGAAAGGTTGAAGCTAAGCTTCCGAATGGTGATAAGGGTGAGCCGGTGATCACCATTGGTGAGGAGGTGATCTCGACGATGAAGAGTCTGTGGAAGAAGTGTATGGTGGTTCGGGTGTTGGGACGAACAGTCCCGCTAATGGTGTTAACCAAGAAGCTTAAGGACTTATGGAAGCCGGGTGGTGGTATTCATGTTGTGGACTTGCCGAGGAATTTCTTCATGGTTAGGTTCGACGAAGAAGATGAATATCTTGAGGCACTAACGGGTGGGCCATGGAAGATGATTGGCAGTTATCTCATGGTTCAAGCGTGGTCTCCTGACTTTGATCCAATGCGTGATGAGATTATGACAACTCCAGTTTGGATTCGTCTAATGAATATACCATTATATCTCTACCACAGGGCGGTACTGATGGGAGTAGCGGAGGGGGTGGGTAAGCCCGTGAAAGTAGATATGACGACACTTACGTTTGAGAGAGCAAGATTTGCACGGGTGTGCGTCGAAGTGAATCTCAAGGAGCCTTTGAAAGGAACAATTATAATCAATGGGTAGAGGTACCTTGTAGCATACGAAGGGCTTACTACGGTATTTCAAAGGTGTGGTATGTACGGGCATTTGTTACAGGTTTGTCCTAAAGGGGTAGAGGTTGAAGTTTCGCATAGGGAGAAGAATACAATAACGGGTAGTGTGGGAGTGGTTAATAACGAAGATGATGGTTTTACTGTTGTTAAGAGAAATGGATTACGCGGGAGTAGAGAACAATCTAGCACTCTGGTAGTTGCTGATGGGGGTGTAAGAACTTCTCCACCAAAACAAATGGAAGCAAGGAAAAATGTAGAAGCTTTGGTGGAGGTAGGGAACAGTTTCGGTGCCTTAGAAACTAGTAAGAGAGGATATGATAAGAAGAAGGATAAAGCTGTTATAGGAGGAGGGAAGGAGAATGAAATCCCGAGAAAGAAACATGACAATGTGGGTAATATTCATCATAATGAGAAAGTGATCTTTGGAGCTGGTGGTGGTAAATCTGTTGGGAAAGAGGGAATGCGTTTTAAAGGTACCGAAAATGGGAAATATGGTGGAAAAATGGCTGTTCGGTCTCATGTTAATAGACCAGTTGCGGGTTAATCTTTGGGCCGATGCGAGAGGAAGTGGAGTTCTCGGGTTCGGGTAAAAGATTGCGTGTAGAACGCCAGTTGGGTGGAAGTCATTCTTTAGCCCCGGGTTTAGGCGTAGATGAGCAGCAAGTTCAAGGTGTAAAGGAGTTGGAAGAAGTTAATATTCAGAAAGGGTCGAAGGAAAGCACTAATATGGACGTTTCGGTGGTGAAGGTGGTACCGATCACAGGAGGGGATGCGGTTATGGAATAAGGGTTTGCCCCGGTAGTTCGATATTTAATGATGTTTTTGTTAATGGATTGTTTATTATGGAATTGCCGGGGGTGAATAAACCCAATTTTTGAAGATCGATTCGGTATTTGTTAAAGAAGTTTAATACAAATATATTAGCTGTATTTGAGACTCATGCGGGTGGTAAGAGTGCGAGGCGTATTTATCAGGGACTTGGGTTCGAAAATTCTTATAGGCTGGATGCTATTGGCCAGAGTGGTAGAATTTGGTTGTTATGGAAATAAAGTGTTGGAGAAGTAGAGATTGTTGGGTCTACTAACCAATATATTCATGCTAAGGTGATTAGGAATGGAGAGGTGCTTCATCTTATCGATGTGTATGCCGCCATCGGCAACGAGACAAAGTGGTTTATGGGCTGAGTTATATGATCGAGTTCGGGTTATTAGAGATCCACTATTTTATTGGTGGTGATTTTAATACAATTGTTCGAACAACGGAAAGGTCGGGAGGAAATGGTAGTCTTTCGGTGGATTCTTTGGAGTTTGGGGAGTGGACCAATAAATCTATGCTAATAGATATGGGGTACAAAGGGAGTAGTTTTACATGGCGAAGAGGTCGAACTGAGCTGAACTATGTCGCGAAGAGGTCGAACTGAGCTGAACTATGTCGCGAAGAGACTTGATCGTATCTTGTGTTGTAGTCAAGCTCGGGTGAAGTGGCATGAGGCTAGAGTTTCTCATCTCCCCTTTCTTGCATCGGACCATGCCCCTCTTTACCTTCAATTAAAACCGGCTGGACGTAGTAATGGACGGCGCCATCCTTTTAGATTTGAGGCTGCATGGCTTCTTCATGAGTCTTTCAAGCCACTATTATGTGATTCTTGGAATGTTGAAGTCGACACTACACAAGCACTCGAAGATTTAGAAGGGACATTACGAGTGTGGAATAAAGAGGTGTTTGGGCATATTGGTAAGAAGAAGGAGCAACTCATGAGTGAGTTGTCGGCGGTGCAAAGGGAGATTGAGAATCATCAGGTTAGTGAGTTAATGGATAAGGAAGTGTCATTAGCTGAAGAACTTGATTCGGTGCTGGAACAAGAGGAGTTATTATGGTGTCAGAAATCAAGGGAAAAGTGGGTGACTTGTGGAGATAGGAATACTTCTTTCTTTCATACGTCTACAATTATTAGGAGAAGACGAAATTCGATTGACCGTCTTCGGAATGAGTCTGGGGAGTGGGTTACTGATAGAGGAAAACTTGAGAAGATGGTGGTTGATTATTACCAAAAGCTTTACTCCTTAGCAGATGTTGATCAAGTGGTGACAAGCCTTTTGCGTGAAGGATTCCCGAGACTCTCGACTAGGGAGGTGGCAGATCTTAATAGAGAGTTTAGGGGCGCAGAATTTGAGCATGCAATGCGAAGCATGGGTCGTCTTAAAGCCTCGGGCCGGATGGTTTTTAACCTATATTTTATCAGGATTGTTGGGAAGTAGTGGGTGAGTTGGTGGTTCGATGTGTATTGCGTTTTTTACGACGGGAGTATTACCGGCAAATTTTAACAATGCACTTATGGTCTTGATTGGTAAAGTGGCTAGCCCGGAAAGAGTTACCCAGTTCAGGCCAATAATCTTGTGTAATGTAATGTTTAAGATAATCACTAAAACGTTGATGTTGAGACTACATAAGGTGATGTCGAAGTTGATAGGCCCTGCTCAGTCAAGTTTTATTCTGGGCAGGTTAAGTATCGATTACATTGTGGTGGTGCAAGAAACGGTTCATTCGATGCGACTGAAGAGGGTCGAAAAGGAGGGATGCTTTTGAATCTGGATCTTGAAAAGGCATATGATAGGATACGATGGGATTTCTTGGAAGATACTCTAGTTGCCGCCGGGTTACCAGATTGTTGGAGAACATGGATTTTACAGTGTGTTACTGGTCCAGCTATGACAGTGTTATGGAATGGGGAGAAGACGGCTCCGTTTACACCAGCTCGCGGACTAAGGCAAGGTGATCCTTTATCACCTTATTTGTTTGTCTTGTGTATTGAGCGCTTGTGCCATTTGATTGAGAAGGAGGTTGTTCTGAAGAAATGGAAACCGATACGTTTATCTCACGGCGGCCCGAACTTGTCTCATATTTGTTTTGCGGACGACCTTATTTTGTTTGTCGAAGCTTCGGTAAGCCAAATACGTGTTATTCGGAGTGTGTTACAACGTTTTTGTAATGCATCGGGACAGAAAGTTACTCTTGAAAAGTTAAAGATATTCTTCTCTAATAATGTGGATCGAGATTTGGCTTCAAGGATTAGTACCGAGAGTGGTATACAGGTTACTTGCGATTTAGGCAAATACCTTGGAATACCGATTCTCCATAAAAGGATTAATAAGGACACCTTTACGGCAGTTACATAGAGACTTACATCACGCTTGGCAGGATGGAAGAGCCGAGCTTTGAGTTCTGCCGGAAGAGTTACTTTAGCTAAGTCAGTCTTGGCATCCATTCCAGTGCATACCATGAGTTCTATAGCCCTTCCAAGCTCGACGTTGAGCAGTATTGATAAGATTACTCGGGATTTTGTATGGGGAAGTACACAAGCACAAAGGAAACAGCATCTTATAGCTTGGGATACGCTTTGTAAACCGAAGAGTGATGGAGGGTTAGGCTTTCGAAGAACACGGGATATGAATTTGGCGTTGTTGTCCAAGATAGGGTGAAGATTAATCCAAAGAAATAACAGCCTCTGGTCGAAGTTACTTATCAGTAAGTATAAACTTCGAGATGATTACACTCTATGTGGATTAAGTTCCAAAGGTCGTTGGTCCGCATTGTGGCGAGGAGTTGTGGGTGGTTTAAGTTTAATTGTTTTACCGGGGCTGCGATGGGTTATTGGTGATGGGGAGGTTGTGCATTTTTGGACGGATACTTGGCTGTTAGATGGTCCGTTATTAGAGGTCATCGAAGATGCTCTACCCGATAGTGCAGCCAGTGCTAGAGTATGTGAATTATGGAGCCATGGTTCGGGTTGGCGCTGGGATTTAATAAGGCCACATGTGAATAATGGAGTTAACTTAAAACTTACAACAATGGTGGTGGATAGAGTGACAGGAGCGCTTGATAGAGTGGCGTGGGGAGCATCTCAAGATGGCTCATTCTCGGTCAAGACAACTTATAATCAGATTACGGTACATGTAGATTCGGGATCGCGCATGCAAGGTTTTTACAAGTGCATTTGGCGTGTTAAAGCGATTGAGAGGGCGAAACATTTTGTTTGGTTAGTAGCACATCAGTGCTTAATGACTAATATGGAGAGGTACCGCCGAAAGTTATGTGACTCACCTTTCTTTATGTCAAGTGTGTAAGTTAGGTGATGAATCACTTATTCACTTACTTAGGGACTCTCAATCAATTAAAGGAATTTGGGAACGTTTAGTGCCAAGGGAAACTCAGACTGAATTCTTTGCTATTCCTCTCTTGCCGTGGCTTTATATGAATTTAAAACATACGAGAGTGGTGAATGGTGTAGGCTGGTCTACGATGTTTGCCATGATATTATGGTGGGGGTGGAAATGGAGATGTGGTAATATCTTTGGTGAATTGGGGAGATGCTGAGATAGAACGCGGTTTGTTCAAGACAAGGCGAAGGAGGTTTGGGTGGCCTATGCAAAAGCGAAGCTACAGATACAGAGAGTGGAGAGGGTAAATAGAGTGGTGGCTTGGATACCTCCAGCGACGGGATGGTTCCGGCTTAACACCGATGGGGCTGTACGTGGTAACCCAGGTCCGGCGATGGCAGGTGGTGTTATTAGGGACGAGGATGGTGCGTGGGTCACGGGTTTTTCTGTTAACATTGGCACTTGCTCAACGCTGTTAGCAGAACTTAGGGGTGTGTATTATGGTCTATACATGACCTGGGAGAAAGGAATTACTAGATTGGAGGTAGAGGTGGATTCCAAATTGGTTGTGAATTTCCTAACCCAAGGGATAGGTGATTCACACCCTTTATCTTTCCTAGCACGCTTGTGCTATGGCTTTTTAGCGAAGAACTGGATTGTTCGAGTGTCACATATCTATAGAGAGGCTAATCGTTTGGCGGATGAGTTGGCTAATCATGCGTTTTCGTTATCGTTGGGCTTTCATTCTTTCGATTCTTGCCCGGTTGTTGTTGATTCTATTTTATTTGAAGATTCTATGGGTTTTGGAACCTCTAGACTTGTTGGACATTAATTTCTGTTACTAGTTTTAATAAAAAGGGAGACTTCTCCCTGTGGTTTACCAAAAAAAATAATCCTAGCTTCTAAACAAAGTCCTTCACATTGTCCTATACCACAAATATTAATATTAAAGTCTAAGAACTTTTATAATTGTCCTATCAATAAACATGCTCTTATATCGTTCTATATATATTTTCTTCGTGTGAATGTATCTAATTACTTTAGTTTAGTATGACGCTTTTGTTACATTTTAAGGTTTAAATAGCAACTAGAGGTTATTTCGCGTTACGCGCGCGGATTTTTCTTTAAAAAATTATTTTAAAACTTTTTAGAGAATTATATTGTTGTTGGAATTCAAAATTATATAATATTAACATGTAACCTAAGTTATTTTTCGATTGGTTATCGATGTGATTTGGTTTTTATCGCAATTATTTAATAAGATACATTTTGATATATTAGTTATGAAAACATTTACTTTGAAATTAGTAAAGTAAATTATGATTTTAAGAAAAGTGTATAAGTAAATTAATATGCAAATACATTTATTTACTTTTTCACAGAACAATTTGATCATATGGTTTCATCAAATCTAAACTCATTATTACATATTGTTCTTTGTTTATTAACTTGTAAGTTTTTAAATACAGTAAAATATAGAAAATATAAAAAATGATTTTTTTATCTTTGGAGAGGCTGCTATTTATTTTTCTAGAAACAAACTATTTATCAAACTTATTAATTCCAAAAAAAATTTATTGATTTTTTTAAAGGATATAACAAAGAGCAACAAATAATCATTGTTATATATAGAAACGTAATTATCGAAGTCTATAATTTGTTTGCAAAATGTACTTATAATTTTTTAAAAACTCAACAAATAGACATATTCAATATATATTACAATTTTTCACATTTAAAAAACAAATTTGAATTACACCTAGAAGGGGTTAAGAGTGTTCTTAGGACCACTTACTTATGGAGTGTATGGTATAGAAAATCTCCACGAAGTATGACATGTTGATGCAATGCGTAACCTATCCAACACAGAGAAAAACCATTATCTTTTCCACATTTTCCCTTCCATCCAGAAGCTTTAGTCCTCATGTTTTCATACATGTTTAGTAATAGGTTTAGACAAAATCTAGAAAATGTTTGGTTCGACAACAAAGCAGAATAATAAAAAAGATATAGGAGAATAGAATAGTTGATGAGACCATTCTGTTGAAATTCCAAGCGCTTGTCTCATGGCTAAAATATGATTATGCAAGAGTATTCACTAACACTTTTTAACTTTATCTTTTCTATTGAAGAAGAGATGAAAATGTAGTGTTCATGAATCGCTGCAAAAGAACGGGATTGTCAGTTTTCTAATATTATTAAAGTTTAGACTTTAGATTAAAATTTTTTAACTTTTTATATAGTTTAGACTTTAGATTAAAATTTTTTGTCCATGCAAAAGAACGGGATTGTCAGTTTTCTAATATTATTTATTTTAGTAAGACCACCTCCATTAGAAGTTTAGTTGAGTTTTTTAAATGAGCATCTAAAGAAAAAACAGTAAAAAATAAATCAAAATTAAAACAAAAGCACATAACCATTTCTTGGTGAAAGAGTTTTAGAATTTCTTTAAGAACCTTAGGTGTCAAGTAGTTATTGGTTATCTTAAAGAAAATATTAAAAATATTACATTTTCTCTCTCTTTCTCTCTCTCTCTCTCTCAACTCTCAACGCACATAAAGAAAAAAAGTTATTTTCTTAAGAAACCCAATATATAATACTACTAGTGGAAAGAAATAATTTTATGGGTATGGTTAATAACAAATAATAATAAAATATTGTAGATATAGTTATAAAGAATTCCCCATTGGGAGATTCTGTAAGAAAGTTAACTAAATATATTATGATGTGCATTTTGTTTCATAATATTGCTTCCATGTAAAGTGTGAAACTAACTTTTTTCCTAAATAAGAAATAAAAAGGGGTTTACTTTTTTTATTAAAAGACCATCATAACAACTAATGTGATGCCCCATGGTTATAAGAATCATACAAACTTATAAATCTACTTTTATGAAATGAAGTATGAATAGACGTTTAGAAACGAAAACTGTCAACAACATTATATACCACTCAAAGCTTGTTTGCATGAGTATTTGTTAAATAGACTTTATCAATCCATTGAATTCCTCATTGGAAGAGAAGAGGGATAACGTAAACATATTAGAAGTTTTAGATTGTAAGTGTGTATATATGACACTCAATTATTTGATTCTCTCATAAAATAAAAATTTAAATCATCACTTTAGGGAGTCAAAATAGCAATATAGAATAATTGTTATATGCTGAACTATGCCCAAGAATACATTATAAAAATGAATCATGGATTAAGGAACAAAAGTGGAATAGTTTACCAGATCTTTTATATAACTATATTCATCAACGTACAACAGGAAAAAAGAAAGGCATGTTCTTTAGCTCAACATTTGAAGTCAACCTTTTGGCTTTGTCATTTACAAATTGCAACCAATTTAAGATTCACACACATAACACACCTCTTTTGTAGGCATAGAATTCCAAAGGTGATAGTTGAAATGCCTTGAACATAGAATTCAGTTTCTAAGAACTCATTAGCCAGCTGCTCACAACTCTCACAATTCCTGAGATTTTGAATAAATGCTAGAAACCGAGTTCTTTCACGGAAAAACTCTTCTCTACGTTTCTTAAATACAGTTTGGTAGTGATTAACATAATTAACAATTAATTATTAAGATATTTTGTTCAACATAACTAAAATACATTTTGATCGAAAATAATTCCCAAAACTGCAATGTAAGTAGATTTTTGGTAAAAGAATATTTTATGGTGTTACTCTTATTTTTCCCACGTTAAACTAGTTTTCGTCAAGAAAATAAGCTTCTATGGAAAAGCAAAAATCAGAGAAGAGAATGTGGTGTATACTGAATATTATTGTTACCGATTCAGACTGAGTAATCGAGATTTTCAAATAAAAGATTGCAGTAATCAATTTTCGACGAACAAAATAAATGCCGGGCAATGATTTTCGGTATATCTGGCAACGACTTTCGAGTTTATTTATTATCTTATTTTGACTTTCAGTATATCAGGCAAAGACTCCCGTTTTTTTGGGTTTACTTAGCAAGAATTTGTGAACAAAATATTTCACGTTGTTTTATCTACTACAATAATCCGGGGAAAAACACATAATTTGACATTAATTTCAAAATCCATTAAACCCCGTAACCATTAACCTCGATTTAATTATCGTAAAAAGCTTAAGATTTTAAATAAAAGATTATACATCATTCTTGAGAAACAAATGTTGGGCATGTAAATATATATATAGCCCATTTAAATTGACATTCACTGAGGCATATAACATTTTCTACCATTTCACTGCATTAGAAAGCTTTAGTGTCATCTTCTTACTATTAAACACATTTAATCTTCTATCCTTCTTCTTTTAGGATTGTGACAACATAACTACACTTTTTTCATTTTTTAAGGATGGCATTGCAGTGTTTTATAATATGGGTATTCTCGTATTAGAGATAAAAAAAAGTATGCTAGATTTTCTTTAAACACCCAATAAAGAAAGAGTATAACTAATAGATGATCCAAAGAAAAATAGTAAAAGAGGACTGAAATGTGATTTAACTTAAGAAAGAAGATCAAAATCCAGTAGGAAACATATAATAAAGACAAAAAGTAGTCTTAAATTGGTAAAGAAGAATCTAATTCATCTTTTTGATAAGATCATTGATGACATTCTCACGGTTTCCGGCATCAGAAAACTTTGCCCGCCTTGATATATTTTAATTTGTTAGATCAAATATTATTTGTAATAGGAATTAGAGAAAACAAAACTCCAGATCCTTTATTGATCTAATGAAAATGTTTTACAAAAGATCATATAACTCAATCTGTAAAATAGAAAAGATGTTCTCTCTCTCATCATGTGACTCTCATTGAGGAATACACCTCACAACACACACACTACTGAAAAGTAAAAAGCATAATTTCTTCAACGTCTCCTATGCCTTTAATACCTTCTTTGTTTCACTCGAGTTTCATGCTCTCAAACCAGGTTCTGCGTTTTCTTCTTTATCCAAACCAGCTATTTCCCTTTGCGGTTCTGTTTTATCTGGGTCCCATTGTTTTGTCATCTCCAATTATTCCACCTCAACACCTTATTCTCCCTCAATCAATCTCTTCTTACGAACATACACTCTTAAAGGCCTATCATAATGTCACTTGTTACAACTTCCAGCATATCTTGGAAGAGAATCACAACGTGATCTCTATCTTCCACCTTATTGTCTAGCTGCAAGGGATAATATAAAGAAGACATTAGATTAGATGCCACAAAAAGGAAAATAATGAAAAGAAATTCGAGGAAGAGCATTACCAAATATTTGATTAGCTTGACAAAGTGGTCATAGAGGCTAAGAAGAGAACTCATCTTGTATTCTTGAATCAAAGTACTTTTTATCTATATGTCTATCATCATCTGCAAATATAACCTCAGACATAAGTTGGCCATGACTAAATGTGGTATGTGCTAACTTGTAATTATCCAAACCAGAAGAATATATGAAACAAATCCAATTATTTAAAAGTTATAATTTGACCAATATAACCACACTTACTCTTTTCATGGTATCCCTAAACCATTTTTTTATGATATTCTTGAATGAAGCATAACACTCACAGACATCACAATCATATACGTGTCATTCTAAATCCTTTATTAAGCTCTACGTCCTTACCATTGTTGTCTTTTTCCATATCTAATGCTATTGAAAACTACGACCAAATTTCATAAATTAGAGAATCCTAAAGGAGTTACAATGTTTTGAAAACAAACCTTTCTAGCCAATAGGAACGGAGGCCACTATATGAGATCCAAATCACGGTCAGCCCAATATGGAACAAGCAACATATCCATCTCTAAGAATAATATGAAATGTAAAACGATAGTTTTAAATGTTTATTCCAAATAGTTTCTTTAGGATAATTTTTTTTAAAGTTTACCTATCACTTATTAGATCCTCCTCTCTGAAACTACTTATTATTGTGTTCCACAAAAATCAAAGGAAAATTATTGTTTTTATAAAGCTTTGAAGCTAAAACAATAAGCTAAGAAGACTACAAAATTAGATAACTATATACTATTGATATTTTAATTAATTTCTATATAGATATGTGCCAATTAGTCACTAAATTTGGAATCGATATTTTCCCAAATTCTCTCTAATTTTTTTAAGGTAACATCTACAAGTATATAAGTCTGGTATACAACTTAGGTCAACAAACCTTATCCTTTGTAAAGTTAGGAGATGAATTTTCCCTTAATCCCTTCTTCCTTTGAGATCCATCTTGCAGCCTATGTACGTAACAGAGCAAAATCGATATCAGATCCAATCCGATCAAAACAAAGAAACACAAGAAAAAAGCAAAAAAAAAGAAGATCAAATTCACAATTTACAAAACTCATGGTGAAAATGGAGAGACGAAGATCTGTAAATACGTAGAAGCCAAACATGATTAAGCACCATCGCATACGAAAGAAAAAGATGGGAATCCAGAGCATCTACTTGTTTACCTTCAAATATTCCAGTTGAATCCAACAAATATCAAAATCCTTCTTACGGATATGCCAAACTCAGCAGCGACCGCCAGAAGAGAGAAAAAAGGAGGAGATCATTGGGCGGCGAACGCTGAGGGAATTGCTGAGATGGGAAGTAGGGTTTGACGCTTAATCTTTCGTAGAAGATTTTTTATTTATTTACGGTTAATGTATTTGTAACTTCTTTTTTACTCAAATTTATTTGTAATTTTAAGAATGCAAAGAGCTGGGAATATGAAAGGTAGTTCCTAAAAGATGATTTCTAATCTAAAACGATGTGTTTAAAGATTTTCTCATATTATCTAAAAATCGTTGAGCTCTGTTTGTACGTTTACTGTATCTATTTTGTAGATACTGACGTGGCGCAAAAAGGGCGTACTCTTGCGTAGTTGATGTGGCAGTACTTAGAAGCCTCAAAGACTTCCTTTTATATAATAGAATGTGATGAGATTATCTCTTTCTTACTTGGAAATAGTTTTGATTTGCTATTGATGATTTCTAGGTTTTAGAAATGGACAAGTGACCAAATCAAATATACCGTGACACAATCTCATGTTGGGCTTTACAAGCTTTGATAAAATGTACTGTAACATTCTTATATTGGGCTTCTAAAACAATTATAGAACCCAATATTTCTTTTTCGTGAAAGCAGTACAAGTATCACGTGCTATAAAATGCCAAAAAACGAATGGGTTGGATATGAATAAATATTGGAACAAGTGAAGTATTTACATTGGGAAAATTGCCCAAAAAATTCTCAAATTACACGAAAACGCCAAAAAACCCTCCAATTATTACGTGGTTCAAATAAACTTGAATTAATATTGACTTTGCCAAATTAATATTAACTATGATTGACTGGAACAAATTATACCCAACGTTAGTCAAACTTAACGGATTGTTAAGTTTGACCAACATGAGGTCTATTTTGGCTTCACGAACCAAAACTCAGTATTTATTTGGCCAAACATAAAAGTTGAATATTTTTTTGGCCATGTGTATATATACATTTATTTTGAGAAAATTTGTCATTTATGATTCTTTTATTCATGTTTGTGAAAATAAAAATTTGATAGTTTGCTAAATTTTAGTTACTAAAATATTCGTAACTGAATTTTTATTATTATTATTATTAATATATATGACATATATTTTTTATAATTTATCATATTATAAGATTGTTTACTAGTTAATTGGATAAGAGATTTATATTATTTTTAAAAATAGTTAATTAAGATATTTTAGTTTATGTTTGTGATACTAAAGTTTTGGTAACTAAAATAAACTAATTACCAAAACTTTAATATTAAAAAATGAACAAAAACATCTTAATAAAATAATTTTCTCAAAATAATATAAATATCTTATCTAATTAACTAGAAAATAATCTTACAATATGATAAATGATGAAAAATTATATTCCTAATATATTAATAAAAAATTTTCAATTACGAATATTTTAGTAACTAAGATAAACTAACTACCAAACTTTTATTTTCACAAACATGAACAAAAGTATCATAATTAATTAATTTCTCAAAATGAATGTAAATATAAACTTGGCCAAAAAAGTCTTTAAGTTTTTATGTTTGGCCAAATAAATAATAGTTTTTGGTTCGTGAGCCAAAATAGACCTCACGTTGGTCAAACTTAACAATCAGTTAAGTTTGACTAACGTTGGGTCTAATTTATCCTAGTCAACTATAGTTAGATATTAATTTGGCACAGTCAACATTAATTCAAGTTTTTTTTGGACCACGTGATAGTTGGAGGTTTTTTCGGCGCTTTTCAATAATTTGAGGGGTTTTTCGGCAATTTTCCCTATTTACATTATAGTGTATTTTTATATTTTTATTTAAAAAAATATCATTTTATTCTTAAAAAAAGAGAAAAAAGCGGCATTGATATTTTGGTAGATGTGCAAGATAAAAAGTAATGTTTTTGTTTTTTATCCTCAATCTTAGTTAATATTATATATATATATATATATATAATATAT
>OVBE01008221.1:4433-16361 GCA_900406425.1 Iberis pinnata
TTCTTGATAAATATATTTACAAGGGTGAAGGAAATGGAAAAAAATGAATAAAAAAAACCATTTATCTTATTTCGACTATAAAAAATTTAATATCCAATAAAAAAATGAGTTATGACCTATACTCTTTATCATAAGCATATTTATTTTACAAATTATCACAAATTCAAGTTAGTAACTTTTCTAAAATAAAGACGGCTCTTGAATATAACATATGCATAACATCTTTTTTGTTAAGAATCAAATAAAGGATTTTTTTCAAGAACAAGGAATCTTTCATATTCAATTGAAAGATAAAAACTTTTTTAATTCCGAAATAAATCAATGGAAAAACAGGTTACGAAGTCATTCTCAATACAATTTACCCCAGATTGCATGCGCTAGATTAGTAACCCAAAAATGGAAAAAGAAAATAAACCAAGACTCTCTAGTTCGAAATCCAAGTTTAACCGAAGAGGATTCATATGAAAAAAACAAATTTGATAATTACAAAAAAAAATTTTTTGAGGCCAACTCGTTATTAAATCCAAAACATAATTTAACAAAAGATTCTATATATAATTTTTTTTGCTACAAATCCATTCATTCTACAGAATTTTTTTTTGATATGTCTATAGGCATTGCTCTAGATAATTGTTTAGTCTCTTGTTTTCTAGAAAAATCTAATATTCAGGGTATAGGAGAAATTCGGCATAGAAAATATTTTGATGGGAGAATTCTCCACTTTTGGTTTAGAAAAAAAAGTCAATATTGAGCCATGTATTGATACCAAGAGTCAAAAAAATATATTCAGACTAAAGTTCATAATTATCAAAGAATTGATAAAATAACTAAGACCGGTCTTGCCAATCAAAAAATAAATATTTTTGAATGGATGGGAATGAATGAAGAAATACTAAATTATCGTATAACAAAATTAAAATTTTGTTTCTTTCCAGAATTTTTTATATTTTCTAGTAGATATAAAATGAAACCGTGGGTCATACCAATTAAATTACTTCTTTTAAATTTTTTTAAAAAAATGTTAATAAAAAGATCACTCTAAAGAAAAACGGTTTTATACCATCAAACGAAAATCAATCTCTTCTATTTCATAATCTAAATCAAGAAGAAAACGAACCGACAGATCAAGAAGAGCTTAAATCATATTACGAAAAAAAAAGAAATCCTTTCCAAGAAAAAAATATTGAAGAAAATTATGCAGAATCGCAGATAAAAAAACGTGCAAATCTAAAAGAATACAATACCGAAGCGGCCTTCGAGTTCTTTGTCTCAATGTATTCGCGTTTTCAATTGCGATGGAATTGTTTTTGGAATAAAAAAATGTTGAAGAATATATCCATATACCATCTTTTGCTTAGACTAAAAAATCCAAACGATATAACAATATCTTTTATTGAAAGAGGGGAGACAAGCCCAAATATTATACTGATTGAGAAGCCTGGCAAATTTTCAAAATTTTTAAAAACACGAATATTGATTTTTGAACATGTCCGATTTTCTGAAAAAAAAACAATGGACAACTTATTACATATAGAACCATAGATTGTTCATTGGTTCATAAAAAAAAGAAGTCAAAGATACAAAAAAAAAGCTATATTGATAAAAAAAAAGAATTATGATTTCTTTGTCCCTGAAAATATTCTATCCCCTAAACGACATAGAGAATTTCTAATTCTAATTTGTTTCAACTTAAGAAAAAAATTCGAGGGATACAAATTCACGATTTGATAAGAATATTCAAAATTTGACGACAATTTTGCATAAAAAGAAAGATTTTGATAAGGATAAAAATGACCTAATTAATTTAAAATCCTTTCTTTGGCATAATTTTAGATTAGAAGATTTAGCTTGTATGAATTGCTATTGGTTTAATACTCCTAACGGAAATCATTTCGGTATGATAAGAATACATATGTATACGCGGTTTCAAATTCATTAATGAGAGATCCTTTTTACTATATATAATATATAATTACGATATATGAAAACAATTGTATGCACAAATATGAGACATTGTTTTAAATTGAATCTTTATACATGAGATTCATTTAATCAATGACATAGATACCAATCAGAGCAGATCCATAAAGAAATTAATAGAATACTCTGTTTTTAGAAGATCTAAATTTATACTTTTTTATAAAATTAAGAATTTAGAAGTTGATAATTAAATTCAGATCCTTGTACAAAAAAACTACCATGTACAAAAAACTACCATTATTATTACTGATCAGTAAAATTCATATCTTTCAATTCATATTAAAAAGGGAAGGATTTCTTTTTATGATAAAAAATACATTCATTTCATTTCAAGAAAAAAAAGAAGAAAGCAAGGGATCTGTTGAATTTCAAGTATTCAGTTTCACTAATAAGATACGAAGACTTACTTCACATTTAGAATTGCACAGAAAAGATTATTTATCTCAGAGGGGTCTACGAAAAATTATGGGAAAATGTCAACGACTGCTGGCTTATTTGTCAAAAAAATAGAGTACGTTATAAAGAATTAATTAATCAGTTGAATATTCGGGAATTAAAAACTCGTTAAATTAAAAAATTGTGAATTAGTTCATTTTTTAGATCTTGAATTTTTTGATAAACCTTTTTCAGCAATTTCATTCATGCCAGAACCAATAAAGGAAAAACTTATGAAGAGACCAGTTACAGGAAAAGATCTTATGATAGTCAATATGGGTCCTCACAACCCATCCATGCATGGTGTTCTTCACTTAATGGTTACTCTAGATGGTGAAGATGTTGTTGACTGTGAACCCATATTGGGTTATTTAGACAGAGGAATGGAAAAAATTGCAGAAAATCAAGCAATTATACAATATTTACCTTATGTAACGCGATGGGATTATTTAGCTACTATGTTTACAGAAGCAATAACAGTAAATGGACCAGAACAGGTGGGAAATATTCAAATTCCTAAAAGGGCCAGCTNGGGTGAGAAATATTCAAATTCCTAAAAGGGCCAGCTATATCAGAGTAATTATGCTGGAATTGAGTCGTATAGCTTCTCATATGTTATGGCTCGGCCCTTTTATGGTAGATATTGGTGCACATACCCCCTTTTTCTATATTTTCAGAGAACAAAAATTTGTATATGATCTATTCGAAGCTGCCACCGGTATGAGAATGATGCATAACTTTTTTCGTATTGGAGGAATAGCGGCTGATTTACCTTATGGTTGGATAGATAAATGCTTGGATTTTTGTGATTATTTTTTAACAGAGGTTGTTGAATATCAAAAACTTATTACACGAAATCCTATTTTTTTAGAACGGGTTGAAGGAGTTGGGATTATTGGTGGAGAAAAAGCAATAAATTGGGGTTTATCCGGACCAATGCTACACGCATCTGGAATACCATGGGATCTTCGTAAAGTGGATCGTTATGAGTCTTACGATGAATTTGAATGGGAAATTCAGTGGCAAAAACAAGGAGATTCATTAGCTCGTTATTTAGTACGGCTTAGCGAAATGACATAATCCATCAATATTATTCAACAGGCTCTGGAAAGACTTCCGGGGGTCCTTATGAGAATTTAGAAAGCAGAGGCTTTGATAGACGGATAAGTTAAAAACCAGTGGCAAAAACAAGGAGATTCATTAGCTCGTTATTTTTACTATTCCGTTTTTTCTAGACGGATAAGTCAAAAACCAGAATATATATATTTATCTTTCAGGTTAATATTAATAAAAGGAATTTGATAGTTATATATGAGTGAAAAATACTGCTCAGAAATTAGCAGTAAAAAAGAAAAATCGAGTCTCATTTTCTATGTTCAAAGGTTAAACGAAAATAAACATAAGTGTAAGAGTCACTTTACCCCAAGGCCGGTTGATTAGTCATCCTGGCTTGAAGCGGGTTAAAAATATTAACCGTATGATATTTTCACTATCAGTTATATAGATTAACATACATGTATTACAAAGTGAGCGGCAATTAGGTAAAAATGAGTGGATGATTAGAAACACCAAAATACACAAAGAATTTGTAATATAGATTAACCTAATTGAAAAGGATAGTTATACATAACATAAGATCACAGGAAAAAGAAGGTTAATTGGGGCTTGAAATTAGTAGAAATGACGAGACAATACTCCCCAAGATTCCGATTCAGAGTATGCTCCTATCCACCGATAAATGTAACGACTATCAGTTTCGAACTAATCCTTTATTTTTTAAGTCCACCAACTTTTTTTTCTAAAAAAGAAAGAAGAATAAGAATGAAACACGGATATTTTTTTCTTATATTTCGAAAATAAAATAGAATTTCTGTCATGAATAATAAAACTATATAGAATGTCTAATTCTTTTTCGTAATTGAAACCCACAATGGGCTAAAATACCTATTTTTACAAAGAGTATTTTATTAAAGGATTAAGTTATTACTCAACAAATAGAAATTAAAATTTTTAAGGGATGAGATGAACTTCGAAGCGTTTTTTTTTATTCTTAGAATTTGAGCAGACAGAATTCCATTGGTATAATTAGGGACCCCAGATATATTTATATTTAATCTATTTTAGAACACATTATATCCATCTAAATAATACTAATCTGGTCCTTAGATTTATTTATGGCCCCCGAGGAGCCGTATGAGGCGAAGACCTCATGTACGGTTTTGTAATAGCGGTGAGAATCGTAATGTTATCACCGACTAGGATTATCTAACAGTTTAAGTACCGTTGATATAGTTGAGGCACAATCAAAATATGGTTTTTGGGGATGGAATTTGTGGCGTCAACCTATAGGTTTTATCATGTTTCTAATTTCTTCCCTAGCATAGTGCGAGAGGTTACCATTTGATTTACCAGAAGCGGAAGAAGAATTAATAGCAGGTTATCAAACTGAATATTCAGGTATCAAATTTGGTTTATTTTACGTTGCTTCTTATCTAAATCTCTTAATTTCCTCATTATTTGTAACAGTTCTATACTTAGGCGGTTGGACTAGTTCTATTCCATATATATCTATTCTGGAGCTATTTGAAAGGGATCCCATTTTTGGAACAACAATTGGTATCTTTATTACATTAGCTAAAACTTATTTATTCTTGTTCATTTCTATCGCAACAAGATGGACTTTACCTAGGCTAAGAATGGATCAACTATTAAATCTTGGATAGAATTTTCTTTTACCAATTTCCCTTGGTAATCTATTATTAACAACTTCTTTCCAACTCTTTTTACTCTAAATTGAAAATGCATCCAACATATTCATTAACTTGTTTTAAACAAGAAAAAGAAACAAAGATAAAACTATTCTTAGATAATTACAATATGCTTCCTATGATAATCGGGTTCATGAATTATGGTCAACAAACCCTGCGCGCTGCAAGGTATATTGGTCAAGGTTTCATGATTACCTTATCCCACACAAATCGTTTACCTGTAACTATTCAATATCCCTATGAAAAATTAATAACATCAGAACGTTTCCGCGGTCGAATCCATTTCGAATTTGATAAATGCATTGCTTATGAAGTATGTGTTCGAGTATGTCCTATAGATCTTCATGTTGTTGATTGGAAATTGGAAAGTAATATTAGAAAAAAACGATTGCTTAATTACAGTATTGATTTTGGAATTTGTATATTTTGTGGTAATTGTGTTGAGTATTGTCCAACAAATTGTTTGTCAATGACTGAAGAATATGAATTTTCAACTTATGATCGTCACGAATTGAATTACAATCAAATAGCTTTGGGTCGTTTACCACTGTCAGTAATTGATGATTACACTATTCGAACAATTTTGAATTCACCTACCTCAAACAAAAAGGGGTAAACCCATTAATAATAATAAAAAAGAATTCAAAATTGTTCGAATTATATAAGAAATTTAACTAAAAACTTATATTCTATTTATATAATAATATTAACTATTAAAGTTCATTCTTTATAATAATTCGTAATTACTTTCTTGAAATAGATAGGTTAAAAATACACTTTAGAATAAAAAAGCGAAACTATATAATAATTGTATCTACATCAATTCATATCCATTAAATTCTAATTTCACTCTAGTTGAAACTTTTAAAAAATAAATTCCCCGGTTAAATTAATAAGGTCATGAAAAGGATTTCGATTTTTTTAAATAATATAATGGATTTGCCTGNATTTTAGTTTTTAGGGATCCGGTCTTCTAGTAGGAGGTCTGGGAGTGGTATGACTTCCCAACCCAATATTTTCAGCATTTTCCTTAGGATTTGTTCTTGTTTGTATATCTTTATTGTATATTCTATCAAATTCCCATTTTGTAGCTGCTGCACAACTCCTTATTTACGTAGGGGCCATAAATGTTTTAATTATATTTGTTGTGATGTTCATGAATGATTCAGAATATTCCACGGATTTCAATCTTTGGACCGTTGGAAATGGGATTACTTCATTGGTTTGTATAACTCTTCTTTTTTCATTAATTTCTACTATTCTCGATACGTCATTGTACGGGGTTATTTGGACTACAAGATTAAACCAGATTCTAGAGCAAGATTTAATAAGTAATAGTCAACAAATAGGAATTCATTTATCAACAGATTTTTTTCTTCCATTTGAACTAATTTCAATAATTCTTTTAGTTGCTTTGATAGGTGCCATTTCTGTGGCTCGTCAATAAAAAATGTTCTAACTAGGAAAGACCAAAGAAAACTTTGTGTATGTTATGATATTTTTTTCCGTTCATTCAATTAAAGTTGATTTAATACTATTTCATATTTTAAATATCAATTTGTATATTGGATATATATTTGAAAGATTTTTTNTCCGTTCATTCAATTACAGTTGATTTAATACTATTTCATATTTTAAATATCAATTTGTATATTGGATATATATTTGAAAGATTTTTTCCCTAACCTAATATAAATATAGGTTTTATTCGTACTTTTTTGTTCTATTCTAGTTGATTTAATCCGGTGAATTATTTTTATTATTTATATTGAAATGAATCAAAATTAATAAGGAGTTTCTGAATGATACTCGAACATGTACTTGTTTTGAGTGCCTATTTATTTTTTATTGGTCTTTATGGATTGATCACGAGTCAAAATATGGTTAGGGCTCTTATGTGTCTTGAGCTTATACTCAATGCAGTTAATATGAATTTCGTAACATTTTCTGATTTTTTTGATAATTCCCAACTAAAAGGGGATATTTTATGCATTTTTGTTATAGCAATTGCAGCCGCTGAAACAGCTATTGGATTAGCTATAATCTCGTCAATTTAATCATAATAGAAAATCAACTCATATCAACCAATCGACCTTATTAAATAAATAAAATAAATAAAATAAATAGTAAAAATAAAAAATTATAGGTTGAAATTGGCATATATAATAGGTTATTACTTACTAGATTCCATTTATGAAAATCTAAGAAATCAAAGTTTTTTAGCTCCATTTTTTTATCAATTCAGCCAGAATTCCTTTTAAAAAATTATATTAAAGGAAATCATTGCTTCATCTAGTATTTTAATATATCATTAGTTAGAACTTTACTAGATTAAAAATTTATGACATTCAACAAACTATAGATCCTAATGTCACATTCAGTAAAAATTTATGATACCTGTATAGGATGTACTCAATGTGTTCGAGCATGCCCTACAAACGTATTAGAAATGATACCTTGGGATGGATGTAAAGCTAAGAAAATAGCTTCAGCTCCAAGAACCGAGGAATGTGTTGGTTGTAAGAGATGTGAATCCGCATGTCCAACGGATTTTTTGAGCGTTCGCATTTATTTATGGCATGAAACAACTCGAAGCATGGGTCTAGCTTATTGATACGTTACTGAAAACCTCATTTGAATAAATTTTGAATAAATTTTTTTTATTGACAAGTACTCGTACTCAAAAAAGTTAAATTATCTTTTTTATTTATATATATTTTTTTGAGTACGCGTTCTTTGGACCTGGTGTATCTTGTGTCTTTACCACGAATGATTTTCCTTGGTTAACAATAATTGTTGTTTTTCCAATATCTGCCGGTTCATTAATGTTATTTCTCCCACATAGGGGAAATAAAGTCAATGAATGGTATACTATATGCATTTGTATCTTAGAACTTCTTCTAACAACTTACGATTTTTGTTATAATTTTAAAAGGGACGATCCATTAATTCAACTGTCCGAAGATTATAAATGGATCAATTTTTTTTTCTTTTTACTGGAGACTGGGAATAGATAGACTTTCTATAGGAACCATTTTACTGACTCGATTTATTACTACTTTAGCTACTTTAGCGGCTTTTCCAGTTACTCGGGATTCGCGATTATTTCATTTCCTGATGTTAGCAATGTAGAGTGGTCAAATAGGATCATTTTCTTCTCTGGATATTTTACTTTTTTCATCATGTGGGTATTAGAATTAATTCCCGTTTATCTACTTTTATCCATGTGGGGTGGAAAGAAACGTCTGTATTCAGCTACAAGATTTATTTTATACACCGCAGGAAGTTCCATTTTTTTTTATTAATAGGAGTTTTATGTATAAGTTTATATGGTTTGAACGAACCAACATTAAATTTAGAACTATTAGCTAATCAATCCTATCCTGTCACACTCGAAATACTATTTTATATTGGATTTCTTATTGCTTTTGCCGTCAAATCACCAATTATACCTTTACATACTTGGTTACCTGACACCCACGGCGAGGCACATTACCGTACCTGTATGCTTCTCGCTGGAATCTTATTAAAAATGGGAGCATATGGGTTGGTTCGAATCAATATGGAATTATTACCTCACGCCCATTCTATGTTTTCTCCTTGGTTGATGGTAGTCGGTACAATCCAAATCATTTAAGCAGCTTCAACATCTCCCGGTCAACGTAATTTAAAAAAGAGAATTGCCTATACTTATGTATCTCATATGGGTTTTATAATTATAGGTATTGGTTCTATAACGGATCATGGCCTTAATGGAGCTATTTTACTAATAATATCTCATGGATTTATTGGCGCTGCACTTTTTTTCTTGGCCGGAATGAGTTATGATAGAATTCGGCTTACTTGATGAAATGGGTGGAATGGCTATCTCGATTCCAAAT
Source organism: Iberis pinnata (assembly GCA_900406425.1). Classification (NCBI taxonomy): domain Eukaryota; kingdom Viridiplantae; phylum Streptophyta; class Magnoliopsida; order Brassicales; family Brassicaceae; genus Iberis; species Iberis pinnata. The sequence goes on from OVBE01008221.1 coordinate 13,498, forward strand.
ATATTTACAATGTTCACTATCTTATCGATGGCTTCCCTTGCATTACCGGGCATGAGTGGTTTTGTTGCAGAATTAATCGNTCAGAATTAATCATTTTTTGGGAATAATTACTAGCCAAAAATATTTCTTAATTTCTTAATTTCAATTATTTTTGTAATGGCAATTGGAATGATATTAACTCCTATATATTTATTATCTATTGTCACGTCAAATGTTCTATGGATACAAGTTAATTAATGTCAAAAACTTTTCTTTTTTTTTATTCTGGACCTCGCGAGTTATTTCTTTCAATATCTATTCTTCTACCCATAATTGGTATTGGGGTTTATCCTGATTTTGTGCTCTCATTAGCAAGTGACAAGGTCGAATCCATTTTATCTAATTATTTTTATGGATAGTTTTCAGGAAATCAAAAAANAAAAAAGCATTAATAAATTGAAAAAATCATAAAAAATTTGTTAAACATTAATAAATTAATACTAGGTTTTACCCGAATTTTTTTTCTAAAACTGGGTATTAATTTGATTATAAAACCTATAATATATCTTTTATAAGATTTTATGCCGCTACTCGGACTCGAACCGAGATGCTTTAGCACTGCTTCCTAAGAGCAGCGTGTCTACCAATTTCACCATAGCGGCAACTTCTTCAAAATAATACTAACAAGTTTTTATTCAATCGTCGAGATTCAAATTAAAATAAAGAAGCCAATTCAATAGAATTGACAATTAATTTCAAGAAACTATTGATTTCGCTTAAAGATCTTGTATTTTCTCTTAAGAGGAAATACAAGATCTTTAGTTATTATTGCATCAAGTTAGTGATGGGTAAAATAAAATTTATTTGAAAAAAATGTGAACCTTTCTGTTTTATCTATATGTTATCTTTCTTTTTTCCTCTTTTAGTTCCTATTTTGTTATATATGTATTCTAAAAAAAAATTTGTTAAGTTGTTAAGTTAGGCTAATTCTAATTATTCTAGTGTTTTTAATTTATTTTGTTGTACAAAATTGTTTTTTGAATTATCTTTAGAAAGTGATTTACCTAACGAAAAAGCTTTCAACGACATCCAATATCCCTTCCTTTTCCAAAATTTTTTACGAATACGCTTTCTCGAGATAGAAGTACGTTTTTTTGGAACTGCCATTCAAAAATGAAAAAAAGTTTTTCAGTGGTCTAATTGGATGTCAAAGACATTTATTATTCTATTCTTTCATATTGCGTATCTAGTTTTTTTCTTTCAAATTTTATTGCGTAACCCTAAACCCAACTATTTTTTTTACTTTTTTGTAATAAAATTTGGTTATTAATTTTTTTTTTTAACGTTTGAAATCCATATGAGAATCCTTATTTAATTAATCTATATTGATTATTATCAAATATAAATTATGAAATTTCTTCACTTCATATGTCAAAAAATATCGATTATAATAATATTTCTTGGAAAAAAAGCTCACTTAGTGTACTCAAGGATAATCACTAAATACCATAATTAAAATTCATTCGTTAATAATTCTAAATAATTAAATGCAAATATTTTTTTTAGATAAAGGTTCATTATTATCTAACTAATATATATAATTATTATGAAGTCATTTTTTTGTCGTGTAAATCGTTGTTCTATTCTTAATATATGTATATATATATTATTGTAATACGGAATTCGAATTCATTTTTTCTGTATCTGCATAAAATAATAATTTTAGTTAGTAGTAAAAAAAAGACAAATAATTTTTTTGACAGTAACTTAGTAATATTATTTAATCACTTCTAACTTTTTTATTTGAATACATATTAGTTTTCAAAGATTTAGGAAGGATTATACTAATTCGAAAAAATTTATATTTAGCTTTGAAATAACGTACTTTTTTATTGTTCCCTTTGAAAAACATATATATACAAACCAGTGACCAAGAAATTTTAAAAAAATCAAAAGGGTTTTTTATTTTATGGACCATACATATTAATATTCATGGATCATCCCTTTCATTCCGCTTCCAGTACCTATTTTACTAGGATTTGGACTTCTACTTTTTTCGACAGCAACAAAAAACCTTCGACGTATGTGGACTTTTCTGAGTATTTTTTTGTTAAGTCTAGTTATGCTCTTTTCACTATATCTATCTATTCAACAAATTTTTCTAAGTTGCATTCATCAAAATGAATGGTCGTGGCCATAAATAATGAATTTTCTTTTGAGTTAGGTTACTTTATTGATCCACTTACTTCTATTATGTCAATATTAATTACAACTGTTGGAATTTTGGTTCTGATTTATAGTGACAATTATATGTCTCATGATCAAGGATATCTGAGGTTTTTTGCTTATATGGGTTTNCAGGATATCTGAGGGTTTTTGCTTATATGGGTTTTTTTAATACTTCAATGTTAGGATTAGTTACTAGTTCTAATTTGATACAAGTTTATTTTTTTTGGGAATTAGTTGGAATGTGTTCGTATTTATTAATAGGTTTTTGGTTCACACGACCTATTGCAGCGAATGCTTGTCAAAAAGCTTTTGTAACTAATCGTGTAGGGGATTTTGGTTTATTATTAGGAATTTTAGGTCTTTATTGGATAACTGGAAGTTTCGAATTTCAGGATTTGTTCGAAATATTCAATAATTTCATTTTAAATAAAAGAGTAAATATCTTATTCTTGATGCGATGGAGGGCCCTACTCCTATTTCGGCTCTGATACACGCTGCTACTATGGTAGCGGCGAGCATCTTTCTTGTAGCTCGTCTTCTTCCTATTTTTATAGTTATTCCTTCTATAATGTATATAANAAGAGTAAATATCTTATTCTTGATGCGATGGAGGGCCCTACTCCTATTTCGGCTCTGATACACGCTGCTACTATGGT